>JAPDDN010000457.1:117500-122039 GCA_027422405.1 Ptychobarbus kaznakovi | reverse complement strand
CTACTTAATCTCTTCGGCGGCTCAAGACGTTTGTTGTACCCAGGAGTAAAACCAAACGTCATGAACTCTCCTTTATTCCCCGTGCTCTAAAACTGTTGTACGGATAACTTACGGGTCCCTGATTAGGATGCCTTTTCTGTGAATCTGTGCTATTCATATATATATATATATTAAAATTTTATATATTATATATATTTATATATAATATATATAGATGTATGTTATTTTATATCTTTTATTTGTTTCATATTAAGTAATGATTGTCTTGGAGTACAATACCTTGTTATGTCAAACTTTAAACTAGAGATCGACCGATATATCGGTGTACCGATATTTTTTCCCGATATGTAAGCATTTTACCATAATCGGTTATTGTTTTTTATTTTGTTTTTTTGTCACACAAAATTATACAGAGTATAACTAGCAGTGAAATGTGTTCTTGTATTGGACCCTCATCACAAGTGCACACACACCTGGAGCAGTGGACACACAACAACACACACACACACACATCACAGTAGTGAACACACCACACACACAGTGTGACACACAAACACACACACACACACACACACACACACACAACACCTGGAGCAGTGGACAACACACACCTGGAGCAATGGACACACACACACACACACCTGGAGCAGTGGACACACACACACACGCACACACCTGGAGCAGTGGACACTGTTACTTTCAGGGAGAAGCTCCAGCACGGCCACCGCATGTAACTATATACAAGATTCACTTGTTTGAAACACGCCTAAACTTATTAACATTTGCTATAGAACCATTATTTCACCAATAAACATCTAAATAAATACATCTCTATCGAAATTAATTATTTTATTATCTCTGCAAGCGATCGCAGTTTGAGTATAGTTCTGTGTAAATAGATAAACCGCGCTGTCAGCCGTTTTCATAATCTAGAATGACAATTGTTTTTTAATAATTCTGATAAAACAGTTAAGAAATACAATAAAATGTGATGTTTTGTTTGTTATAGCATATTTCAATATTCCAGATAATATTATTCAGTGAATTATTCTTCACTCTTTATTCTTCACTCTATTCTTCACTCTATTAAATATCAGTGTTGCTGATGATGCTTTTTATAAATAAAATGTTTTTATTGTTGTAATTTTAAGATAAAATTTTACATGAAAATGTAAATTTTCAACAGTTTGTTGTTGTTGTTAAGATGACTGAAAGGAGGAAAAACCAAAGCGAAGAATGGACTACTTCACTCAGTTATTTATTTACTTTATAACAGTAAATAAATATCGGTTCTGAATATCGGTTATCGGGTACATAAACGTACAAAAAATCGGTATCGGTATCGGTTATAAAAAAATCAATATCGGTCGATCACTACTTTAAACTAAACTATATGGGGATATTAATATGTGTTATATGTGCAGCAGCAGTATTTCTTACATGCGCACAGCAGATGTTTGTGTGTTTATTCTCCAGGACTCCAAGTAACGGCTTGATTTTCCTGCAGTACACATCACAAACTGTTTTAGTTGTGTATGAAAACCCGTAGCGCTCCTAGACGCCTAGACCAGTGTATAACAATGGAAAAAAACATGATTTTTATATCACTTTGAGGATTTTATTAATTTACGTAATAATTACCTACTATTTCCAGGTTTTTCATGACTGTGTAATCTCTGCTGATTGAACCTTGCACGGAAACGTAACCTCTGTTGTTTCATTTCCAAAGGAAAAAATCCTGACTCTGTGTTCCTGCATTGGTGTATTAAAAACCGCTGGGTAATGTAAAAGCACTGTCGTTCTTCATGAAGCCTTGAACGTTTCTCTCAGTAGTAATGGATTTCATGAGCGCTTGTGCGTTCTGATCATGATTGGTCCTACATGCTGTGATTTAATCAGCAGATGTGTTTATGACTGAGGATTTTCGGCTGATGATGTCTCATCAGATGAGTCTGTATGGCTGTAAGTGCTATGAATGGCGTGAAGCTCAGTCTGGTCGTTACAGTGGACATAGAGAGTCTCACTGACTGAGTTAGATCGGGTCATTGAGATGTAAATCTCACCTCACTGGTTTGTTTGTCAGACGAACACAAGTGTGTTTAACTCTTGTGCATCAATAAAAAAGTTACACATAGGTCCATAGTGGACAATAATGTCCATGTCAAAGAACGGTCAAGTTTGGTCTCATTTTAAAGAAGACCCATAATTATCGCTGAAGTAAAAAAAATTTTTTAAAAGTGATAGAAGTTTAAATTTATGAAAATGCATTATGAGCAATATTTTATATAACATATATATTTTATGAAACACGTTGAACTCGAAACCTGATGGAAAATCAAAGCCATAAATCTAAACAAGCTCCAAATTTGAGGTTGATATTTCAAAAAATTAGCTTTCTGTAAGATTTAGTTTGGACGCAGAACCATATCTTCTCTATTAGATGCACTCTGCTGGTGACACAGTGCTTGGTTTGTGATTTACAGTAGAGTTTATCTCTCAAATATTACAACACACGCACGCACACACACACACACACATGCAACGCACGCACGCACACACACACACACACACACACACACACCACACTCTCTCACACACGCACACACACACACTCACACACACACACACACACACACACACACAAACACACACACACACACACACACACCTCACACACACACACTACGCACAACTTTCTCACACTCGCACACACACACACACACACACACACGCACACTCTCTCACACACGCACACACACACACACACACACACACACGCACACACACTCACACACGCACACACACACACACACACACACACCACACACAACACAACACACACACACACAAACTCACACTCACGCACACACACACACACACACACACACACACACACACGAGTCAGACATACACACACACGTCAGACACACACACACACGAGTCAGACACACACACACATGTCAGACACACACACACTCACACGCACACGCACACACTCACAAGCACACACATTTGTGTCCAAAAGTCGCTGAGTGCAACTATTTTGTATATCTGTTGTAAAACAGATTTATTAAACACAATGTAAGTGAAATAGTAAAATCCCAATAAGAATGCACGCATGTGCCAAAAAAATGCAGCTGGCAATAACACAGGTGATCAATGAACAAACAAACAAAACTGAAAAGGACATAAATGTCTGAAAGGTTGCACGAGGCTGTGCTGATAATATGTGTCTGGATGTACACCTTTAGATGCTCTGTCACAGTACAGCTGACTCCCCAGAGCTGTATTGTGCAAACCGGATATTGTTTGATATTCATCAGTAGTAACACTGTGTATTTTTATTGCACCGGTGTTGTGCTTGTTGTGTTTATTCAGAGTGAATCTTTAGCTGATTGCATGCTGGAGGTCAGGCTCGGTGAGAAGCAGAATCACCCGTGCTGTGAGAGGAGCAGCTGCATGACCGTGTGAGCGTCTGTTAAATATAGCCGCATGGGCCCAGGAGTTACCACAGTCTGCTGCTGCATCAAGAACTGCATCTTGAATCTATGTTACTCGTGGAGAGAGCCATACGTCAGTTCTGTGCAGTGATGCAGCTGGGTTCTCCGGGACAGAGCTCATCTCAGATGGTCAAACACACTGCTGTGCTCAGATGAGTCCACGTTTCAACTGTTGAGTCCTCGGGCCAAAGCGAGCATCCGTACCTTCACTAGCGACAGAAGCAACTGTGCACCACACAGTCTCTATGGGTGTGATTCCTCACTATGTCCATTATCTTGTCAACGATTCGATTCTATATCACAATGCATCACGCTGCGTCTCGTCATCTAAGCTCTCAGACTCGGTGTGTTTGGAGATCTGACCCTCCTCGTGTTTCTCACGCAGGTACGACCCGTCCTCCACGTGACGGCGAGCTCCACGGTGTGGACTACAACTTCCTGTCTGTGGAGGACTTCCTGGAGCTGGAGCGGAGCGGAGGACTGCTAGAGATAGGAGCGTATGACGGTCAGTCACAAACCCTCAGTCCACCATCATCACACAGAGCTTCACCTCAGCGTATCGAAACCCGTGCATGTGCCCAAAGATAGCAAGCGTGCTAGATAGCCAAAAAACAAAACAGAGGGGACTCTTTTTTTTTTTTTTTTGACGGTTGGATCCAGCTCATTGGTACATTACGCCCCCCTTCTGTTTCTTCTTCTTTTTTTTTTTTTTTTTTTTTTACAGTTGGCATTCAGCATTGGTGCATTCCCTTCGTGCCGAGTTATCAGTTTATAAAAAAAAAAAAAAAAACAATATTATTATTACTAATTATCCCTTCCTCTTACCCTCATATCCTTAATAAAGCCAGTTTCCTTTAAAAATACTATTAATTATATCTGTGCTCTATCACTCATACCAGTTTTTTTAAAGGGAGTTTCTTCACCCCCTACCTCCTTCAAATTATTTTCATTATCTCTCTCTCCCCTCGTATCCCTCAATGTAGAATTACATGTATGATTCCTCTTCCTGACATTCCTCACACAACCCGTCTGAGTTTCC
>JAPDDN010000457.1:105000-110000 GCA_027422405.1 Ptychobarbus kaznakovi | reverse complement strand
GACCATGAAAACAAGCAGTCAAGCATCATGAGATTTGGTTCAACTGAGAGATTGCATGAAAATAACAATTAGAAATCTGTATATGTTACAGTGGGATTTTCCCAAAGTGGAAGAAATGATATTTGCATTTTTATTTTATAGAAAATTACATTAGAAAACACTTAATAGCGTGGCTTTCGGGATATTGTTGTCAGATTCGTCGAAGGCAGTGATTCGCTCTCGGGAAGAAGGTCTGCCCGCATGCGGTTTGGGCTCGGGAAGAGCGGCCAGGCTGTGGACGTCCTTCCTCAGCAGTGGACACCAAAATCTGAATATCATGAGGAAAATTCAGCAGATGAATATCACGAGGAAAAATTAAACATGCATTCAACATAACACATTAATATTCATCTGGTTCAAACAAGCATTCACATATAAACACAAGGTTGCTGCTTTAAGGAAAGAAAGGTTGCTCAAAATGTAATTACAAATTAAAATAGACTTAATTATGTGTGATGTGGTTACTGAGGATGATCTGCTGTAGATCTGATCTGATAGGCTTACGTATATTCAACAACAATCTGCTTATCAATCTGCTTTAAACACGGCACATAATAATTATTATTCAGATATAATTGGTGATTCTGCAACTAATCCCAAGTGTCTGTTGATTAACTTCTTAAACAACTAAGGACACCGTTCACTCTTCTGCTGATCAGTGTAATACGTTTCTCAATTACTTCACTGGCAAGATTGAGAGCATATACTGTTCGTTAATACCTCGGTGGAGTTCGTTGATAGTCAGCCTCCAATCACAACTCTTTGTTATTGCAGTCTATGAACACTACTAATAGTATATTAGATCCACTTCATTGTTCAGTTGTTAAGAACTGTCTTGAGTCTGTTTGAGCTCGTATAACTTCAATTGTGAACGTATCACTGAGTTCTGTAGTTGCTCCGCCAGAACTAAAAACATTACCCCAGTCCCCAAAAAGCCTGGCTGGCGGTGATGTATCTGATTCCTCGAACTACAGGCCAACGTCTAGCCTTCCACATCTGGCTAAGGTGTTAAACAATCACGTAGTTCTACACAGTCTTCTTGAACCTGGGCTTCAGGAAAGGTGCTGAGTCTGTTTTAGTGAGGGTTGTAAATGATCTTCGTATTGCAGCTGATTCAGGGACACGCGGTATATTGGTCTTGTTAGACCTTAGTGCTGCTTTTGGCATCTTATGTCACTGTTTTGCTTAACAGACTGTCTAGTTGGCTGGGTCTCTGTAGGACTGCTTGGTTTCAATCTTATTTAACCAATCGTGCCCTTAGCATGGGAAGTTATAGATCTGATCCTGTGCCTGTTCGACAGGGAGTTCCTCAGGGCTTATATATATATATATTCAGTGTTGGGCTATGGATGGAGATACCAATCACCACAAGCTTTGTTTAGCGATTGTTAGAGAGATCAGAATATATGCCACTGATATGATGTTAATTGGTCATAAGGCCGATGGCATTAGTTTGGCTGTTGATTCCAGATCCTTCACAGATGCAGTCTTGGTCTTATTTGTGTTCCTCTGATAACTTTTGATGCACACATAAAACACATTTCTAAAATGTCCTTCCAGCATCTTAAGAACATTGCACGGCGTAGATCTTTTCTTCCTTGTGCTGATGCGTACTTGGGGAACACGTTACACCCGTGCTTTCACAGTTGCACTCGCTTCTTGTCAATGCTAGGATTAATTCTAATGAACATATAAAGCACTACATGAGTATCTTTGCTCTGTTTTAAGTTCATATAATCCTTCTCGCTCTCTCTGCTTTGCCAGTTCTCTTACTTTATCAGCCCCCATGCAAACTTAAGACTATGGGGGAAAGAGCTTTTTCATTCAAAGCCACCAAATTATGGAATTATCTCACATAAGAAATGCACACAATCTGGATCACTTTAAAAGGTTGATTAAAATGCATTTATTTAAACTTGTTTTTAATGAATTCTAGTATTTTTGTATTGTTCTTTTCGTGTTGTTGTTTTACTGTGGCGCTTTGGGTTTAAGAAAAGTGCATTACAAATAAAATGCATTATTATTATTATGTCATGCATGTGAGTTCTGTTCTGTGTTTGATCTGAATACTGTTCAGTGTGCATCTGTGCATGCTCTCTGCACTCATGTATTACCCACAACCCCCCCACTCCACATTCTCAGTCATAGAAAAACAGCAAAGCTGAAGCTAGTTTAAAATGCATGGACAGAAATGTAAATATATTATGATTTTGAAGGTAATGAATTGATCCAAATAGTGAAGCGCTTGTGTGTTCATTACCTGATGAACTGCATGCAAGCGGTGCGCTGATCATGATACTTCTGCACTCTTATTCTGTCCTTGATCATCAAATATTCACACTTGTCTGTTTGTTCTTGTCTTGGAGAAGAGGGTGTACATACAGAAGAGCTGGACAATGATCTCAGTACGTCGCTCCTCTCGCCTGTGCCAGGTTTGTTTATTAAATATTATTAGCATGATTCTGTGTGTGTGTGTGTGTGTGTGTGTGTGTGTGTGTGTGTGTGTGTGTGTGTGTGTGTGTGTGTGTGTGTGTGTGTGTGTGTGTGTGTGTGTGTGTGTGTGTGTGTGTGTGTGTGTGTGTGTGTGTGTGTGTGTGTGTGTGTGTGTGTGTGTGTGTGTGTGTGTGTGTGTGTGTGTGTGTGTGTGTGCGTTGTGTGCGTGCGTGAGTGTTGTGTGTGTTTTCAACAGCAAGATGTCACTTATCAGGTCTTTAGTAGGGCTGGGCGATATGAGCAAAAATTAATATCTCGGTATTTGTTGGCTGATTTGCGGTATACGGTGTATATATCTCGGTGTTTTGTATTTGTATTAAACAAGTAAAGTGAATGTAAGCGTGTAGGCATATATTATGTGTAAAAAAGGGTTTAAATCACATTACATTCAAACATCGTAACATTGCAATCTAAAAACTAAAATAAAAATTTAAAGTTACATTTACTAAACTAAAACTGAAAATAATAAAAAAGCACAGACTAATTGAGTAAAAATGCTATTTTGATTACCCCATCACAGTTAGTGCTATCACACAAATACACTTGTAGGTTTAAAACTTTACACGAGTCACATTTATTGTCCAACTACAAATATTTCAGCAAAATGCATATTTTAGTCAGTTATTGCGCTCGTTCTGAATGAAGTATGTGAATCCCAAAGCAAAAGCTCATGCACTTCTGACAGGAAAATGGAAATATGTCCATGGCTTTCTAACATTTACAGATGGAGAATATACCTAAGTAATGCATGAAGCAAAACAGCACATCTCAAACACATGAAACAAGAGAATATATATAAACTATAGGTGAGAATAAAAATGAAAATACAAATAAAAAATAAAAATAAGGAGTATTATATATCTATACTACTGATTAATAAATATTAATATAAACACGGATGTCGATGTTAACTGTATTGCGGATGATGGAGAATAATGGATGTGTTTCAGTTTATTAAATACCGTACCGATGTTATGATGTTATGTAGATGTTATAAAAAACTCGATATAGTTTTTGCCCGCCCAGCACTATTATATACTGAGATATTCTGTGTGAGAGAGAGTGAATGTGATGCTGCTAAAAAGTGCAGTGCTGAACGCTTACTAAACTCTGAGAGCACATCGCCGTCGTCTCTTTGCTCAGCGGCTCATGATTTGTCTGTGTTTGTGCTCAGAACTGCCTCCTGGCTGGGAGAAGATCGACGACCCGATGTATGGAGTCTATTATGTTGAGTAAGTCACAATCAGTTCAGGTCAGTGACTGAATTACAGAAACTCCAGTGTTTTGTGTGTGAATGTAGGGCCCAGACTTGTGTCTCTATTTGAAACTCGGGATCACGGCACATTTCAGATAGCTTCAGGCACTGTGTGGTTTAGTGTAGATCAGAAGCAGCAGAGCTTGGGTCCGTCTGAAGACGCTGATGCTGACCGGCTGTGTCTCTGTGTCTCAGTCACATTAACCGTAAGACGCAGTACGAGAACCCGGTTTTGGAGGCTCGGCGGCAGAAGCAGCTGGACGCACAGCAGTCGCCGGAGGACGGACGCTACATCAGAGGTGCGGATCACTTCAGAGTCAACTAGAACAGATAGTCAAACACTACCATACGCTATTACCTGTGAGCGTTGCGTAATATGATTACATATGTGTCCCTGGAGCACAGACGCAGTCATAAGCAGCACAGGTATATTTGTAGCAATAGCCAACAATACATTGTATGGATCACAATTATACATTTTTGTTTTATAACAAAAATCATTAGATATTAAAGGTGCACTGTGTAATATTTAGGATAATCTATAGACAGAAATGCAATATAATATACATAACTACGTTTTCAGAGGAGTATAAAGACCTTACTTAATGAACTGTTATGTTTTTATTACCTTAGAATGAGCGATTTATGACTACATATACCGCGGGTCCCCTCACATGGAAGTCGCCATCATGTTTCTACAGTAGCCCTAAACGGACAAACTGCTCTACAGAGCGCGTATCGTCACTATGTTGTTCTCGCGAAAAATCTTAGCCCTATATTGGCCACCGTAGCTTCTCTAAAGGGAGGGGTGAGCGGAGGACTGAGCCGTTGGTTGCAATTCGCAAACTCAACCGCTAGATGCCGCTAAAAACTACACACTGCACCTTTAAGATCATGTTCCATGAAGATATTTTGTAAAATATATTAAAACTTAATTTTTGATTATTAATATGCATTGTTAAGAACTGCATTTAAACAACTTTAAAGGTGATTTTCTCAATATTTAGATTTTTTTGCTCCCTCAGATTCCAGATTTACAAATATTGTCCAATCATAACAAACCATACATCAATGGATAGCTATTTATTTATTCAATGTTCATGGTGTGTGTGTGTATGTGTGCATGTGTTGTGTGTGTGTGCGTGTGCGTGCGTATGTATGTGTGTGTGTTTATGTGTGTGTGTGTAATAAAAAGTTACATTTTTCATTTCCC
>JAPDDN010000457.1:0-100000 GCA_027422405.1 Ptychobarbus kaznakovi | reverse complement strand
CTATATGCAAGCATCAGTGTCTTGAACTGGATGCGAGCTGCAACTGGTAACCAGTGCAAGGAGACTTAGAGAGGTGTAACATGGGATCTTTTGGGCTCGTTGAAGACCAGTTGTGCCGCTGCATTCTGAATCATTTGTAGAGGTTTGATTGTGTTTGATGGAAGTCCAGCCAGAAGAGAATTGCAGTAGTCCAGCCTAGAAATGACAAGGGCCTGGACAAGAAGTTGTGCAGCATGCTCTGTCAGAAAGGGCCTGATCTTTCTGATGTTGTGAAGTGCAAACCTGCAAGATCGAGCAGTCTTTGCAATGTGCTCTTTGAAGGTCAGCTGGTCATCAAAGATTACACTAAGATTTCTGAACGAAGCTGATGGGGTAATTGTTGAAGAACCTAGCTGGATGGTAAAGTCATGCTGCAGAGTTGGAGTGGCAGGGAAGACAAGAAGCTCAGTCTTTGCCAGGTTGAGCTGTAGGTGATGTTCTTTCATCCATGCCGAGATGTCTGCCAAGCAGCCTGAGATCCGTGCAGCTACCGTTGGATCATCTGGTCGAAAAGAGAGATAGAGCTGTGTGTCATCAGCGTAGAAATGGTAGGAGAAGCCATGTGCCTGTATGATGGGACCCAGTGATGTAGTGTATGTGGAGAAGAGGAGGGGTCCAAGAACGGAGCCCTGGGGAACCCCGGTGACCAATTGATGTTCTGTGGATACCTCCCCTCCCCAGGCCACCCTGAAAGACCGACCAGTGAGATAGGATTCAAACCAGCTAAGGGGAATCCCAGTGATGTCCAGTGATGAGAGGGTGGACAGGAGGATCTGATGATTAACCATTTCAAAAGCAGAAAACAGATCCAGCATAATGAGGACTGATGATTTAGAATCAGCTTTTGCTTTTCGCAGCGCTTCAGTGACAGAGTAGCGCCGTCTCAGTTGAATGGCCACTCCTGAAACCTGACTGTTTAGCATCCAGTTTGTTGTTCTGTGAAAGAAACAATGAGACCTGGTTGAAGACAACTCGTTCGAGTGTTTTCGCTATGAATGTAAGCAGAGAGATGGGTCTGTAGTTTTCTATAAGAGAAGTGTTTAATGTAGGTTTTTTGAGCAGTGGGGTAACCCGAGCCTGCTTGAATACAGTGGGGAAGATGCCTGTGAGGAGAGATGTGTTGATAATGTGTGTGAGTGCTGGAAAGAGTGTGTGAGAGTTTGCTTAGAGAAGGTGCGAGGGGATTGGGTCTAGAGGACATGTTGTAGGATGGCTGGAGAGGAGAAGTTTGGATACTTCCGCCTCAGTGAGGGGACAGAAGAAGAAGATGGGAGTTTGAGCAGTGGATGTGGTTGGTTGGAGGTCCTGTGTGAGTGAAGGTGAAAACTGACTACTGATTGTTTTAGTTTTGTCTGTGAAAAAAGTGGCAAAGTCATCAGCTGTTATAGAAGTGGTGGGAGGTTGTGAAGGGGGACAGAGGAGATAATTAAATGTTCTGAAGAGATTACGCATATCTGGAGCACTGTTGATCTTGTTATGGAAATGTGAGGATTTGGCAGTGTGGACTTCTGCAGAAGAAGATGAAAGCAATGATTGATACATACTTAGGTCCGACGGATCGTTTGATTTTTTGCCATTTTCTCTCTGCCGCTCGGAGTCTGGTCCGATGTTCACGAAGAACATCAGATAACCAGGGGTTAGAAGGGGCAGTTCGTGCTGGCCTGGAGGAGAGAGGACAAATGTCGTCTAGACAAGAGGTTAAGGTAGAGCATAAAGTGTCAGTAGCTGCATTCACATCCAGAGATGAGAAATGGGTAGGTGAGGGAAGAGAGGAGGATACTACAGAGGAAAGATGGGAGGGAGAAAGGGAGCGTAGGTTTTGTCTAAAAGTAACCGTAAAGGGGTTGGTGGCACCCGGGTAGCAAAATGTAATGTAAATGTAATGAAGAAATGGTCAGAGATATGTAGTGGTTGTACCAGAATGTTATCTGCAGTACAATCGCGTGTGTAAATTAAATCAAGTTGGTTGCCTGATTTGTGATTGATCTATCAAGGAATCATTCACAATCAGAACAATATATTGATCAGGCTGAATAATCTGCAGTTCCAGAGTTTTGTCATCAGGTGCTCATTAAGCAGTGACAGCAGAGCCTCATTAGTAGAAAAGTATCTGTTCCACAATTTGCCATCACTTTGTCAATGGATAGTGTACATTTGCCACAATCGGCTTAGCTTGGGGGGGGGGTTGATTTGCTTAGTCAAACTTTTAAATACATTTAGCATTTCTGTATTAAACATACAAATTCACACTATGTGTACCATTTTAGCTGGTTTTCTATGATTGCATAGAGCAGCAGCAAGCCGCGAGATTGCCAGATACATATTTCTGCTGCACTAGCAATAAACACGTCTAATAGAATGTGCTATAAACATGTTTGTCAGCAGAATCGCAAAGTAGACTTTAAGGAAATCAATGAGTGAATTACCCACTGCTTTTAAACAGATATCTGTTGGACATGATTCAAGTTAAACGCACAAAAGCAGGCACACAAAGATATTTAGTAACGTTCAATCTTACTGAAAATGGCCGATTAAGCAGTTTATATTCTGAAATATATTTCTAGATTTTATTATGTGTGCATTAAATTACAGTTGGATGTAAATGGCCCTTTTCCTGACATAGATGTAAAACACTGAGCTGCTACAACCAGCGTTCTGCGGATCACCTTTATGAGGCTGTCTGGGTCGGGAGTCCCAAGGTTTTGGTATTGGTATTTTGGTTAGGTCCAGATTTCACTGCAGTTGTTTTATGTTGTAAAAAAATGCTAAATATCCATGTACGGCATGCAACAGGCAAGCAGGTTATTGTCCGCCAAAATGCAGATTCGTCACGCGACAACTTCTTATGCAAGTGACATTGGGGAAAAATATATTTAAAATGTAAAATATATTACAAAAAAACAACAGTATGTGTATATTTACTTTTGAGTTGAAAACATTATTAATTAACAAATATTTTGTAAAATATTAAAATATTGATGGAGGAAAGTTTCAGAGGCAGTGTGTAAATGTGATTGACACAGCGTGAAGTCGTATTTATTTTTCAACGTGCTAAAATTTTGGACTCAATATTATTATACTAAATAAGAACGGTCACAACACAGATCCTTGTGGGACACCCTTAACAACCTACAAAGAATCTGACTGAACACCTTCCATCTGTACACATTGGGTTTTTACATTTGAATAAGCAATAAACAAAGAAATAGCATTTTCTGATAGTCCTACCAATCCAAGCCTATTTAGTAATATGTTGTGATCCACAGTATCACAGTATATCATGGTTTTAGTAATGCCAAATGTATGGTTTGGGCGCTTTTTTGAAGGGAAAAAAAGTCGCTAAAGGGGTCTGCAATGTTGCTAAGTTGGCAACACTGTGCATCTCCATTTCTCCAACTACGGGTTGGGCCACGGGTCAAACAGAAAATAAGAGCTGCGTTAATCGCACGTTAATAAAATTAGTGCCGTTAAAATTAATTTGCGTTAACGCGTTATTATCTTTGACAGCACTCATGTTGACACATTGTGTAAAAACAGGATTTAGTAATTGCACTGAAAACACGGTTGTTAAAAGACTGCATTTTTTCAGTTTCTGTCACACTATTCATTATGTATGACCCATTCTCAGCAGTTACACAAGGTAAGTACACAACATGCTGGTGCCCTGCAGATGACATATACAGTATATTGTGTGCAATGGCCTTAACCTGTAAATCTCTGCATTTCTCAGCAGTTGGAAAGGAAGGACAGTCAGGGCAGCTCTCAGTACAGCATATGCAGTCACCGCAGCACACACACAGACTCGCCCAGCCGCCCGGAGCCCATCGTGCCCCCTGACACCCTGGGGGGCCCTCCGCCGGTGCCGCCTCCTCCCACCCAGCCGCTGCCCGTCCTGCCCGTCCTGCCCGCCTTTGACCCCTCTGCAGCCAATGGGACGCTCCAGAGGAAACCGGACCCCTTCAAGATCTGGGCGCAGTCCAGGAGCATGTACGAGAGCCGGGGTGAGTAGCCTGGCTTCATTCCCACTCGTCTTACCGCTGGCCTTGTTTTTGTTTAAGCAAGCAACTACTGTAAAGTAACATGTTAGCGTGCTCTTCTCTCGCATGGATGGGTTACAGCTACACACTTCAATTCAGTTCGATTTATCTGAAGTTTCTTTGCCAGTAACACTTATCATTAATTATATTCATCATTTTTAACTAGAAGCTGATAGAGTACAGTCAGATTCAAAATAGAGTCTCACAAGAAATTCTATTTCATAGAAATAACACTTTGTATTAGAGCCGTCACGATACATTATATCTCATGGTACGAGACCAGCGAAAGTATGGTCACACCACTCTTATTGTTTAAAAGAGTCTATTCATTCTTTCATTAACACACATTATTATAGAAAAAATAATATTCGTTAACATTCTTAATTTCACACAGCACAGCAATGCATGTATTGAAGATTTTGCACTACCAACACTTTCATTTGAATCAAAGTTATGCCAAAATAACCACATAACCTATTTTAACATTTTAAATGTAATGATTTAGTAGACGCATTTATCAAACGCAACAAGCAATTACAAACCCGATTCCAAAGAAGTTGGGACACTGTACAAATTGTGAATAAAAACAGAATGCAATGATGTGGAAGTTTCAAATTTCAATATTTTATTCAGAATACAACATAGATGACATATCAAATGTTTAAACTGAGAAAATGTATAATTTTAAGGGAAAAATAAGTTGATTTTAAATTTCATGGCATCAACACATCTCAAAAAAGTTGGGACAAGGCCATGTTTACCACTGTGTGGCATCCCCTCTTCTTTTTATAACAGTCTGCAAACGTCTGGGGACTGAGGAGACAAGTTGCTCAAGTTTAGGAATAGGAATGTTGTCCCATTCTTGTTTAATACAGGCTTCTAGTTGCTCAACTGTCTTAGGTCTTCTTTGTCGCATCTTCCTCTTTATGATGCGCCAAATGTTTTCTATGGGTGAAAGATCTGGACTGCAGGCTGGCCATTTCAGTACCCGGATCCTTCTTCTACGCAGCCATGATGTTGTAATTGATGCAGTATGTGGTCTGGCATTGTCATGTTGGAAAATGCAAGGTCTTCCCTGAAAGAGACAACGTCTGGATGGGAGCATATGTTGTTCTAGAACTTGGATATACCTTTCAGCATTGATGGTACCTTTCCAGATGTGTAAGCTGCCCATGCCACATGCACTCATGCAACCCCATACCATCAGAGATGCAGGCTTCTGAACTGAGCGCTGATAACAACTTGGGTTGTCCTTGTCCTCTTTAGTCCGGATGACATGGCGTCCCAGTTTTCCAAAAAGAACTTCAAATTTTGATTCATCTGACCACAGAACAGTTTTCCACTTTGCCACAGTCCATTTTAAATGAGCCTTGGCCCAGAGAAAACGCCTGTGCTTCTGGATCATGTTTAGATATGGCTTCTTTTTTGACCTATAGAGTTTTAGCCGGCAACGGCGAATGGCACGGTGGATTGTGTTCACCGACAATGTTTTCTGGAAGTATTCCTGAGCCCATGTTGTGATTTCCATTACAGTAGCATTCCTGTATGTGATGCAGTGCCGTCTAAGGGCCCGAAGATCACGGGCATCCAGTATGGTTTCCCGACCTTGACCCTTACGCACAGAGATTGTTCCAGATTCTCTGAATCTTTGGATGATATTATGCACTGTAGATGATGATAACTTCAAACTCTTTGCAATTTTTCTCTGAGAAACTCCTTTCTGATATTGCTCCACAATTTTTCGCCACAGCATTGGGGGAATTGGTGATCCTCTTCCCATCTTGACTTCTGAGAGACACTGCCACTCTGAGAGGCTCTTTTTATACCCAATCATGTTGCCAATTGACCTAATAAGTTGCAAATTGGTCCTCCAGCTGTTCCTTATATGTACATTTAACTTTTCCGGCCTCTTATTGCTACCTGTCCCAACTTTTTTGGAATGTGTAGCTCTCATGAAATCCAAAATGAGCCAATATTTGGCATGACATTTCAAAATGTCTCACTTTCAACATTTGATGTTATCTATATTCTATTGTGAATAAAATATAAGTTTATGAGATTTGTAAATTATTGCATTCCTTTTTTATTCACAATTTGTACAGTGTCCCAACTTTTTTGGAATCGGGTTTGTAGATTGATCGTAGCATGCAATGGCATGTTTAGTAGACCGATAGATTAGGAAACAGATGGTAAATGCAGAAGAAAACTGAAGACCAAATACTTTGCCTGAGGGTGCAAATAAAATCTAAATATGAATAAAATCGCCTTTAAAGTTGTCCAAATGTAGTTCTTATCAATGCATATTACTAATAACTAACTATACAAATAAACAAAATACAATACAAAAACCAACATATAACCTATTAAAAACAATTACGCAACACTAACTCGCTCTCTAGATTATGCAATAAAAACATGGTTTCAAGTCCCACGAGTGCGTGATTTGCATGACCTTGTGTTTCACAGTGTTTGCACTTACTTACATAGTGATTTACAGCACTTATTCAGCATATTACATTTGTAATTTAACATTGGGATACAGTAAAGAAGTATTTTAACACGTAAAAACAGGCTTTAGTAATTGCACTGAAATCACGGTTGTTAAAAGATAGATTTTTTCAGTTTCTGTCACACACTATTCATTATGCATGACCCATTCTCAGCAGTTACACGAGGTTATAGAGTATTTGAAGAGGAAGACTCAATGTAAGCACACTGCATTCTGGTGCCCTACAGATGACATATATATTGCATTCATTTGTAACCATGCCTTTGTTATATCTAATGTGTATGCCTGTAGTTCTGAAGGTTATGTCAGTATGATTTTAGTACGTCCATGTGCTCACAGGCCGGTTTGGTGCCAGATTGTTGGGTGACTCCTAATGGCTCATAGTGCCAATTCCCAGCCAGGCCTGTTAAATGCTCCACACGGAGCGGAGCTTGGCAGATCCAGACCTCTGAAATGAACCGTGTGAACGGGCCAATTAAATGCTCCATGCTAAGCGTCTGTGGTTAACATTATGTTGTTCACTATGTGGTGAGGTGAGCATTCTGCACATACTTACTGCTTGGCCGAGGCTTCGTCTGACAGTCAGTGTAGAAACAGGCAGGGGACAGCGTTAGACACCTCACCCATCTGCAGTCTTTTCATCACGCATATATGCAAATGAAGTACTTTCAATAGCTGTAGAATCTTACAGTGCTATCTATAGAACAGGTGTGTTCATTTGTAAATGTATCAATGCAATCAGTGTATCTCCTTTGTAATGTAGAGACATGCTAGCAGATAAACAGATTTGGTTATTTTCTTCAGTTCCAGAATCTCAAGAACAAGACGTTTTCCTCTGGAGGAAAGACACAGGCTTTGGCTTCCGGATCCTGGGGGGAAATGAACCCGGAGAACCGGTGAGTCAGAGAACACACATGAATACACCTTCCAACAACAACTGTGTGTATACTGCAAGTCTGTCCCAATCACTGCTGCGCTCTTACACACCGTGCATTGATTTGAATTTGAATGGAGACCGCTGCTATGTGCTAGCCTCACCTCCAGTGTGTTAAGCGTGATATGAAGGAGAGGGTATCAGAGAAACACAGCTAGGCAATGATTTACATGGATTGGCTTATGCCACAGTCTGCAGCCTGCAAGAGCTGTCCTCTTACCAGTGTTCTTCGCGGCAGATCTACATAGGGCACATAGTGAAGTACGGCTCGGCGGATGAGGACGGCCGGCTGCGCTCCGGAGACGAGCTCATCTGTGTGGATGGCACGACGGTGGTGGGGAAGTCTCACCAGCTGGTGGTGCAGCTCATGCAGCAGGCGGCTAAACAGGGTCACGTCAACCTCACCGTCCGCCGCAAAACCGCTTACGGAGGTACGCCTGCATGCAATGGTATGTCCTTTTCTGGTTTGATTTTCATTTAATTGTTTTTTTCTGTATGTATCATTTATAACACTACAGCATAACATGCTGAAAATCCTATGGACCTTTCTCACATTTACAGGTTTCAAATAGCAAAAGAAAAACGTAATGATAATGTTGTACCAACGTTTAAAAAATGGAAAAGAAAATAGAGAGATGCATAGAGAACAATGTCATATTTACCGTAGATGCTCTGAAACAACCTTGCATTAGCGTTAACTAGTTATTTTGTAATTTGATGCAAAGGTTATATAATATAAAGCATAGTGTTACATTTGTTATATATTTTTTAAGTAGGATTTACGATGCATCATCATGTTGTATTATTATTATTATTAGGGCACATTTAGTTATTGAAACATAACTTAAAATAAATAAACAAACGTCGAGTAAGCAAAGGCCCAAAGCAACAAACCCGAGAGCATTACTACCTGTGTTGAAATCTGAAATACTATGATGCTTGTTCATATTGAGAGAAGTATTTACACATTTTGTAATCTAAGTTAATAACATTATTTAACTTTCACAACTCTGGAATATTGAGAAAACATAAATTAGCACAAGGTTGTGTGGTCATTTCATTTCCACTTTAGAGGTCAGCGAGATCAAAGAGATCGTAGCAGAATTCTCTTAGACCGCTGGCAAGCACCGGGCTGTGAATGGTACTGTGCACATATCTTAAAAATTAACTATTGTATTACTGAGATGCTGGAAAGAAGCTCACATCATGCCAAGACATGACATAAAATGATAGCCTATAAATTAACACTATAGACAATACTTAACACAAAATAATATTTTAAAGCCTTTTTACAAATTTTGTCACATACATTTCTTCATATGCCATATGCTAACATCTAACAATGGACAAAAGGGACTCAATACAAGCAGCTGTGTAATTTGCATTTAATTTTCTGCATGCATTTTAGCGAAGCATGCAGAATCGAATTGCTAATTGAATCGAAACAAATTTAATTGTCTATTGTCTCGAATGGAATCATTCTGAATTTGCAAAAACTCATTCTTGAATCGAATCTAAAACCTATAAATCGTGAATTGAATCGATTCACTGTCTACCCAAAAAATTCACAGCCCTACTGGGAACTGATGTCAAGAACAATAGTGGGTGGAAGGTGTTTAGAAGAAAAAGAAAAAGACAAAATCACAAACTTTAGGGCCACTAATATGGCAGCAACAGATATGCAATCAAATGCTAAATGATGTGTTATTTACATGATAGTTGTGTTTGCCCTAAATTATTTCAGTAGACCACCAAACAGTCAAATGTTTGCCTGTAAATAAGAGATTGTGTCAAATCATTTCTGGAAATTTTTCACATCCCTAATTTTGAGACGTAAAATGCAAGACAGAAAACTATTTAAAACACAGAGTGTCAGTTTTCCTGTTATTAAATAGGACATTTAAATCATTAATGTTGCCCTTGTGAGAGACTGACCTCAGTGTATTTGTGGGTGTGTAGGATCACAGATCATGCAAGTGTACTGACTAGCCTCATCGTGTGTGTGTGTGTGTGTGTGTGTGTGTGTGTGTGTGTGTGTGTGTGTGTGTGTGTGTGTGTGTGTGTGTGTGTGTGTGTGTGTGTGTGTGTGTGTGTGTGTGTGTGTGTGTGTGTGTGTGTGTGTGTAGTGTATAAGGGCGAGGCGGACGTGCCGCCGTCCCCGGCCTCCTCTCACCACAGCAGCACGCAGGCGCCATCGCTGACGGAGGAGAAGCGCACGCCGCAGGGCAGCCAGAACTCGCTCAACACCGTCAGCTCAGGCTCCGGCAGCACCAGTGGCATCGGCAGCGGTGGCGGCGGCGGCTCCGGCAGCACCGTGGTCAACATGACGCCTGCCGCCCTGCAGCCCTACGACGTGGAGATCCAGCGCGCAGAGAACGAGGGCTTCGGCTTCGTAATCGTGTCATCCGTATCGCGGCCTGATGCCGGCTCCACCTTCGGTATGATGTGCTCGGCCAGCGCATGGCTAGGGGCGGGGGATACCACTTCGTTTTGGATAAACGATACCTATACTTTTAAATGCAGATACCGATACTTTTAAAGACCCTTACAGATACAATACTTTTAAATTCAGATATGATACTTTTAAAGACCGATGCAAATGCTGATACATTTAAATGCAGATACCGATACTTTTAAAGGCCGATGCAGATGCCGATACATTTAAATGCAGATACCGATACTTTTAAATGCAAATATTGATACTTTTTAAGACCGATACAGATACAACACTTTTAAATGCCAATACCGATACTTTTAAAGGCCGATGCAGATACCGATACTTTTAAATGCAGATACTGATACTTTTGAAGGCCGATTCAGATTAGTAAGACTAAAATGGGTTATAATACCCACTTTACTTTATTTTTTAAACACATTTTTAGCATTCAATATGCCTTAATTGCAACTCATTTGGTTATATTTTTATTTATGCATGGTTAAAATATGTTAACTCTAATGCTAACCATGGAACTCTACAAATACTGTAGTTAAACGGTGGTCACTTTAATAAAACCATGGTTCATTTTCATAAGGGACTGCAGTGAAAGGCTGTTGCATGCATAAAATGCAAGCTTTTTGTTCTGATAGTGAATGATTTATATTAACGTTCAGATGAGCAGGAAAATAGTTATTTCCTACACAATTATTTGCTGACATAGGTTATTCGTCCAATTTAATCCATATTGCATGCATATTTTTTTGTTAAATAAACAAAATTAGAGGTAAATGAAACTCACCTTAGTATCCATATTTTATATTTGAGTATTGATACTTTCTATACTTGCATCAGTATCGATATATTGATACTTCAGGATCAATACGCACCATCCTTACCCACGGCAACAAATCTGAGAGATGACCTTTAAAACAATGAATGTGATCGATTCAGGACTGTGATTTGATTTTTGGTGTTTAGATTGTGTCATTGAACATCGGCAGGCTTTACTTGACATGAGAAAATGCTGTTAAGAAATTGTTATAGTTTGAAGTCACTTATTTATTTATTGTTTTCTTTCTCTTTTTCTGTATTTTTCCCTCCTGCCTCTGAACTGTGACACACACGCACGCACGTACACGCACACACTCACACACACACACACACACACACACACCACACACACACACACACACACACGCACTCACACACACACACACACACACACACACACACACACACACACACACACACCACACACACACTCGCACATGCACATGCACACACTCACACGCACTCGCGCACACGCACACGCACACGCTCACGCTCACGCACGCACGCACGCACGCACACACACACACACACACACACACACACACACTCGCACATGCACACACTCACACTCACACGCACACGCTCACGCACTCGCACACCACACACACACACACACACACACACACTCACACACACACACACACACACACACACACACACACTCACACACACACATATGCACACGCACATGCACACTCTCTCACACTCACTCACACTCACACACTCACTCACTCTCTCACACACACACACACACAGCGGGGAACACGGCTATGCCTCATAAAATAGGCCGGATCATCGAGTGCAGTCCGGCTGACCGCTGCGGGAAGCTGAAGGTGGGTGACCGGATCCTGACGGTCAACGGCTGCTCCATCACCAACAAATCGCACTCGGACATCGTCAACCTCATCAAAGAGGCAGGCAACGCTGTCTCGCTGCGCATCATCCCCGGAGACGGTGAGTTGGGAGATCAACGGCCCTTTCGTTAACGCTGCAGGGTTTCTGGCACCGGACGGAGACCTCCACTCTTTCTTCCCGCACCGTTCCTGTGGGCATGTGCTTGTTTGGGTCACTATTACGTGGTTGTTCTCCTCAAGCACTCGGGTCTGATGTGGAGCTCAGAGGCATGATGGCAAGGGAACTGTAGCAAAGGCTTCAGAAGAAGCTGCATCTTCCTTGCTGAGATTTGTACTTTCTGATCCTTGCCAGAGTTTGTTGCAAATCAAGTCCGTAATGATTAATTACAAAATGAATGAATGACTCTGAACAGATATGGTGAGAAACGGTAGCTGTGTTTAGATAGACACTGAAAGGCTGTTTGTAATCTAGTAGCTCAGCCCGAATGAAGAAGTCTGACTAAATGGACCAAATGCGACTGATATTTCATTTCAGAAGGTGAGGGGTGGATTAAACCTTTCCTAATCCATCAACACTCGACCAAAAACTGGAAATGTCTGTGCATGTTCAGTGACAGAAGTGGTCAAATGACGTATAGCGAGCTATTGTTGTCATAAATGACTGTCGTGTCAGTCTAAAGTTGTCCTTTAGCTGTTCTGAAGCGGGAAACAGCATTTAACTGCGTAATAAATATAAGCAGCATGGCACAAAGCTTCATATGCTTGTGGTCTCCTAGTTAAGACCCGCAATAGATCAATATTATGTCTGCTTTTTAAAACAGAAGCTGGACAATGTCTTTTATGCTCATCTTGAAAACTCTGTATATGACTTAATTATGATTGAAATGAACGCCGTCTGTGTAAATAGAGCTGCTGACCAGTTTAATAATTCCCATGAAGCAAAATCATTTAAGTACAAGACAGTGGAGACATCAAACTGTTTAAAGCAGTGGTTCTGCTAAAAAACAAACAATAGAAGCCCAATAGAAACCAATACAGAAATTCCAATGGTTTCCATTAAACCATTAGCTTTTTACAGTAAAACCATTACAAACTTCCTTTGTGTAGTGTGTTTTGGCCATTTTTACAATATGATTTAACATCCCACCAATAGAATCCATCCCATACCAGTAGACATCATTATAGTTTCCATTAAAACCAATACAATTCCCATTATAACCATTGAACCCATTACAATTTCTATTGTGTTTTGGGCATTTTTCCAATATGATTTAACATCCCACCAATAAAATCCATCCCATACCAGTAGACATCATTATAGTTTCCATTAAAACCAATACAATTCCCATTATAACCATTGAACCCATTACAATTTCTATTGTGTTTTGGACATTTTTCCAATAGGATTTAACATCCCACCAATAGAATCCATCACATACCAGTAGACACCATTATAGTTTCCATTAAAACCAATACAATTCCCATTATAACCATTGAACCCATTACAATTTCTATTGTGTTTTGGGCATTTTTCCAATATGATTTAACATCCCACCAATATAATCCATCCCATACCAGTAGACAAAATTATAGTTTCCATTAAAACCAATACAATTCCCATTATAACCATTGAACCCATTACAATTTATATTGTGTTTTGGACATTTTTCCAATAGGATTTAACATCCCACCAATAGAATCCATCACATACCAGTAGACACCATTATAGTTTCCATTAAAACCAATACAATTCCCATTATAACCATTAAACCCATTACATTTTATATTGTGTTTTGGACAGGGTTCTACTGTTTTTTTCAGCAGGGTAGGCACCAAACATCACATCAAATCAGAATTGAGTCTTCATACTGAAAGCACTGCTCTGCATGGGTTCAATATGAATATGATGCTCAGAACTGACAGCTGAATCCAGTCCAAACCAAAGCACTCTTTAAGCTTGTCTTAAGGAAAACAGAAGTGTATCTCCTCCTGTCCAGTAAATCTGAACCCGGTGATCGTGGAGGAGTTTGGGTTGAGTTCCTCTAGCACACAAACGCTTTTAAATATCAAAAAAGCTGTGAGGAAATGTCTCAAAATGACCTGATCCTAATTTGGGGAGTAATGTGTTTTTGACAGTCCAAAATGGCGGAAATCAAAACAAACTGTAAAGTTCATGCATTTCCATAAATTCTATTTTTATGCCCCAAAACATTACAGTATTTTATATCTAAATTAAATTATTCCCCTTAATTATGGAATTCGTTTATAATCATGTGATCGTGTTAAACTCTTACGCCTGTACTGTTTGTTCTGGACTATTACGGACTATTACAGCTTTATACTTCAGTTTTATTGTTTCAGTAAAATCTAATGTATACACTGCAATGCTCAGAAATTTCACGTATTCATAAGATCATCACATATTGGTGATAACATCCAATTCTGTGAATAAACGCTCACACATGAACGCATGCAGTTTGATTTAAAGAAGGCTATCATGGGAACACACACATAGAGATGGTAAGAGGGCAGAGATCAGGCAGTGCTCAGCTCAAACTTTTGTGTACATGCAGCTTTATGGATATTGTCCTTTCTATCATTTTTCATGAGAGCTGGCCACAAGGTGGTGCTGTGATAAATTAATTACATATGTCAGATGGCGTATTGCCTAGAATCTGAATTCTGGAGTATGCCTGTATCTAGAGATGATACAGTACCCCAGCAGATCGACAGTCTCTCTGATGTGACAGTGTTGCTGATAGAGAAACAGTCAAGGTGCATGGTCAAAACATCACAAAACCTAGAACAATCAGATTTCAGCTGTTGTTGGTCAACAGTACAGATGAATCCACGGCATCGTTCTCTTCAGGGTTGTAGGTTTTGCTCGAGTTGTCCTCACATGCTCGGACCCACGATGACTGTAGCTGCATTTCAGGTATTCCTGTGGCTCAGTGGTAGAGCATTGCGTTATCAGCGCAAAAGGTTGTGGGTTCAATTCCCAGGGAACACACATACTGATAAAACATTTATAATCTGAATGCATTGTAAGTTGCTTTGGATAAAAGCGTCTGATAAATTAATAAAAAAAAACGTAATTTAGCAGTGCTTTACAACAACTGTCTTTCTCTCTGCCCGAACAGAGACGTCAAATGCATCGCTGCTGACCAACGCAGAGAAGATTGCCACCATCACCACTACACACACACCTCAGAGCAGCACAGAGCCCAGGTAAAACACACACACACACCTCAGAGCAGCACAGAGCCCAGATGAAACACACACACACCACAGAGCAGCACAGAGCCCAGGTAAAACACACACACACACCTCAGAGCAGCACAGAGCCCAGGTGAAAACACACACACACACACACCTCAGAGCAGCACAGAGCCCAGGTGAAACACACACACACACCTCAGAGCAGCACAGAGCCCAGGTGAAACACACACACACCTCAGAGCAGCACAGAGCCCAGGTGAAACACACACAAACACATATATACACACACACACACACACCTCAGAGCAGCACAGAGCCCAGGTGAAACACACACACACACACACACACACACACACACACAGAGACACACACACACACACACCTCAGAGCAGCACAGAGCCCAGGTGAACACACACACACCTCAGAGCAGCACAGAGCCCAGGTGAAACACACACACACACACACACACACACACACACACACCTCAGAGCAGCACAGAGCCCAGGTGAAACACACACACACACACACACACACACACACACACACACACACACACACACACACTTCAGAGCAGCACAGGCACAGAAACACCCACACACACACACACCTCAGGCCACAGGTGAAACACACACACACACACACACACACAACACACACACACACACACACACCTCAGAGCAGCACATGGCACAGGTGAAACACACACACACACACACACACACACACACACACCTCAGAGCAGCACAGGGCACAGGTGAAACACACACACACACACACACACACACACCTCAGAGCAGCACATGGCACAGGAAACACACACACACACACACACCTGCAGCACACACACACACACCTCAGAGCAGCACAGAGCCACAGGTGACACACACACACACACACACACACACACACACACACACACACACACACACACACACACACACACACACACACACCTCAGAGCAGCACAGGGCACAGGTGAAACACACACACACACACACACACACACCTCAGAGCAGCACAGGGCACAGGTGAAACACACACACACACACACACACACACACACACACACACCTCAGAGCAGCACAGGGCACAGGTGAAACACACACACACACACACACACACACACACACCTCAGAGCAGCACAGAGCCCAGGTGAAACGCACAAAGCCCAGGTGAAACATACAAACACACACACACACACACACACACACACCTCAGAGCAGCACAGGGCTCTGGTGAAACACACACACACACACACACACACCTCAGAGCAGCACAGGGCACAGGTGAAACACACACACACACACACACCTCAGAGCAGCACAGGGCACAGGTGAAACACACACACATACACACACACACACACTCATAGCAGCACAGAGCCCAGGTGACACACACACACTTCACTAGGATCTGTACATTTGTATGGATGTGCAGTATATGTATGCCCTGATTTAGGAATGATACTCATAATAATAAAAAAGTTATTAGTAACATAATTGTTCCTTTCAACAGGAATAACAAACCCAAAGCAGCTCTGACCCAGCCACCATCCTACAGTCAGGTGAGAGGCTCTGATTCAGGTTTGACCTTGTGTTGTGTTGAACACTAAATCTAGATGAAGAAGGACAGGGTGTGAAGTCTTTCTTAAACTGGGATAGAAGTGTTTTCGGGGATCAGGACAAGTCTCACTAGCAGATTACTAGTTGATTTGTAACCAAATTTTGTTTATTTTTTGTACTTTTGTTGTGCTGTCTGTTCTTAAGGCTTAATTTGTGCCCAGAGTATCCAGACACATTTCTTTTATCATTTTGCAGCCTTGTGCTAAAATACCAACAAATCCAAAAGATGTTAAATTACTCTGCTCAAACAATACTAGGGTGCGAAGATCAATACAAATTGTATGATGAAATTTTTAATCTGCACTCACTTTTGTACTTCTTTATCATTTGTTATATGTATTTATTTGTGTTACTTTTTTTTTTTTTTACTTTTTTTTTAAATCCACAAAGCACATACGAATCAACGTGAATGCCAAAATGCCTAAAATAAATGTTCTCATCAGTCTTCACTCCAATACCTCATAATGGACAAAACAAAACACAGATTTGATGATTTATTAAGAAGACAAAAAACACTGAAATAACAGATGTGTAACTTTAATCCTAACCCTACTCTGAAAAACACGTATCATGCCCTAATCGTTGTTGTATTTAACATCTTAATTTGCTATAATTGATTTGATGTATTAGATGTGTGGAGGCTTAGCATTGCTCGTGTTTTCTGATTTCAGACAGTGTTTATGACCGTCTGTACTGTACATTCATGCAATACAAGTTCGGCAAGAAGAAACACGTGAGGTCTATTTCTAAAGAGCAAACGCCTCCATCTGATCAAAGTGCTATCTAAGAGAAACATTTTACAGAAAAATCATAAAAAAGGAATAAAAAAAGTGTTTTTACACCTCTCTTAAAAAGTCCTGTTTTGCCTGTACATATGTGTACTTAATACATAATAATACTAACCCTGAACCTGACCCATGTAGTTAGCTTCTATTACTCAGTAGTCATTTGGGTAAGTGTGAAATTAACTAGTTGCCTGGTTTGTTTAGTGATTTAGCTGTGTTTGTGTGTTTAGGAGGCAGAGTATTATTCGGTTGATCTGGAGAGGGAGAGTAAAGGTTTCGGCTTCAGTCTGAGAGGCGGTAAGGAGTACGATATGGATCTGTACGTACTGCGATTAGCTGAGGATGGAGCCGCTGCCAAAAACGGCAAGATTAGGGTAAGAGTACAACGAGTTTCTGAAGCTTATGAAGACAAGCAGACATTTTTCTTAAATGAAACAAAAGTCCAAATTTTTTCTTTGTACAGAACAAAAGCTTTTCTTTTGATATATTGATACAAAAGACAGAAAGGGGCATAAAATACATACGACAGAGTGACTGAAAGTCTGTGGGCCTGCTAAACTTCACACACACTGCAGTCCTCGAAGCACAACAGTCACATATCAGCTGCTTAAACTGTTAAAATGAGACGTGAAGTATAACAATTTACTTCCAGATCAGCAGATGTTGTTATTGCACGGTGCCCGTCAAATCTCGCCAAAGCCCGCCAGAATGGGCAGGGCGTCTGGCTATATAAGCGGCCACTTCGCCATTGGATCCTCAGGTTTACATCAATTGAAGCAACGACTGAGTATACCTGGTATATGTGGAACCCTCAGTTTCAGCCAGCGCTGAAGGGCCTCCATACGAAACAGGCCCAGCTTTAGCACTGGGGACGCAAAGGCCATGAAGCCCAGCATTCTCTGAAACGATTTGAGAGGGCGAGAGGCTCCTGTCGCGAAAGAGGACTCGAGCCGCTGTATGGCCAGAGCATGCTCTGGCGTGACCGCAGCCCTCATTTTGGCCGAGTCGAAAACTGTTCCCAGGAACAATATTCATTGGCTGGAAGACAGTGCGCTCTTGGCAAAGTTGACCCTGAGTCCCAGGCACTCTAAGTGGCTGAGAAGGAGGGATCTGTGCGACAACAAATTCCACCTCTGACTGGGCGAGAACGAGCCAGTCGTCGAGGTAGTTGAAAATGCGGATTCCCATCTTTCTTAGAGGGGAAAGAGCCGCGTCCATGCATTTCGTAAAAGTGCGGGGAGCCAGGGACAGTCCAAAGGGCAGGACCGTGTACTGATAAGCCACACCCTCAAAGGTGAATCTCAAGAATGGCCTGTGATGGGGGGCTATCTGGATGTGAATGTAAGTATCTTTCAGATCCAGGGAAAATAACCAGTCCCCTGGGTATATTTGCGGGAGGATCTGTTTCAACGTAATCATCCTGAACGGCCATCTTATGAGGACGCGGTTCAGGGTACTGAGATCGAGGATGGACTGTAGGCCGCCATCCTATTTGGGGATGAGGAAGTAATAGCTGTAGAAGCCTGACTCGCTCTAGGCTGGAGGGACAGTTTTTATGGCGCCTTTTGCCAGCAAAGCCATCACCTCGGAGCACAGGACGTGTGCATCCTTGCTCTGAACAAGGGTGGGGCCATGCCACTGAAGCACGAGGGTCTTTGAGCAAACTGTAGTGAGTAACCTCGTTTTATTATCCCCTTAACCCAATCTGACACCCCGGGGATGGCCTGCCCGGCCTCTGTCCCACGTAACAAGGGGTTGGATTGCTTCGAGTGGTTTGTCGCCATGTGGGGACGGGCCACTCGTGTTTTATGGAGGAGGAAATCTGCTCTCTTTTTGAGAATGTTTGTTTTATTATATACGCTATAACAGTGGTAGGCTGTTTGGATGCTTGTACAGTGTCTGCAAAAAACACATTGCCCTTGGCACCCGGAACTGAACGGGGTGCTTGGAGGTTCAAGCGAGGCAGCTTGAGGGTTGGTCCGGCAACCGCGAGACTTGGCCTCTTGGCCCCTCTTCCTGTCCTTTAGTTCAGGACAACGTCTTGGGCGCTGGATCCATCACAATCCTGGGCCGGGGTCCGTGGCGCTTAGGAGGCGGGCGGCGTCTAGCCGAACAAGATCTGTCTCAAGGCGCAGGCTTGGGTTCTGACTGGGTAGCCGGTGGCGCCGTTTTGGCAGGCGCAGATCTGGGGTGACTCGAGCCAGCTGCAGAGCTGGAGCGCTTTAGCAGGAATTGTCGCATTGCCTGGGACGACTTATGTACCACAGTGAAGTGCTCTGCGAACCCTTCCACAGCGGGTCCAAACAGGCCAGTGGGGAGACTGGTGAGTCCAGGAAGGGGACCTTGTCCGCATCCCTAATCTCCATCAGTGTCAACCACAGGTGGCACTCGAGCACCACTAGGCTGGCCATGGACCTGCCGATCGCCTGGGCCGTGGTCTGGCTGTGGGGTCTGGGCCAGCCTTGTCCATTTTTCCCGGAGGAGTTTGGCCTGGAAGACCTGGAGGACCCCCATTGAATGAAGCGCAGAGTCCGCTTGTCCAGCCGATGTGTAGGCACGTCCAGCAAGTGCTGAAGTCGTCCTACAGGGCTTGGATGGGGGGACGATGGCCGTGGGCGGGCAGAGATATGCGGCCACAGACTCATCGAGCGGAGGCAGTTTCCCATTGCCCTTTTCCTCAGCACCATCTACCGAAGTGATGGCGGATGCAGAGGAAACATGTAGGTGGGCGGAGTAGGGGCCGTGCCACGACCTGGTGAGTTCTTTGTGTGACGAGGGGTCTGACGGCACCCTGGCAGGAACCACTCATCCAGGCGGCTGCGGGTGGGCTCCTCCGCTGGAGACCACTCCAGGCCCAGCTCGTCCACAGCTCTTGATTAGACCTAGAAAAGTTTGGCGTCCGTGCCTGGCTTAGGCTCGCTGGATTCACCAGACTGAGGGAGGGCGGGGTCATAGATCGAGCCCGACAGCTCCTCTGTGTCTGATGCAGCCAGTGACACGCTATCATCAAGGATCTCATCTTCGCTTCCCCCGAACGAGACCATGTTGCTCACAGCCGCAGAGGGACACTAGTCTGCACAGAAGAAGACGGGATCGGCCTCTCTCTGGGGAGAGAGAGAGGTATGCGGGGTCTGAGCCGGCGTAAGCTCATCTCGGCGCACTGTGATCCTCTGCCCCGCTGCTTTTTCCTCGCAGGTCCCTGGGAGGAAGAAAGCAGGAGAGCACGAGGAGCTGAGTCGCTCTCTGAAAAGAAAGCTATCCATGAACACAGAGAGGAGAGACTCATATCCGCACAGGGGGGACATTACATTTTGTTGAGTGCTGTTTCAGCATGGGCGGCGCCCAAGCATGAAACACACTCGCCGTGACCATCAGCGGCGTGCAGGGCAGCCCTGCACAAGTGAAAGTTATGGCGTGGCATTTGAAACTGCTGCAGGCGCTGAGCAGCTTGAGAGCAGCGAGTCAGTAGGGAGATCAGCCGAGCTAGAAGTATTGATCCACTGCAAAGGCTGATCGATGGCGAGAAGGGCTTTGAGTCTCATAGATCAGCGAAGAGAAGTCGTCGCTGAAGGAGAAGAAATCTGAGGATCCTATGGCGAAATGGGCGCTTATATAGCCAGACGCCCTGCCCATTCTGGTGGGCTTTGGCAAGATTTGGCGGGCACCGCTTGTGGTCCGGTGTTTTCTGCATCTCAGATCGGCTCTGTACACACTGAATGCATGAAGTCAACTCGTTTATTGCTCGTGCTGTGAGTTTAGCATGCGTTTGGGACCAACAGCCACCAGTTAGGCTTTATTTTCACGGCAGATGATTACAGCATTTGACTAGTGAGATGTGTTATTGTTCCTGTTTTCACTGAAGCTGGAGTTGTCTTCTAAATAAAAGCTCTACTGCTGTGTCTGTCAAAATAAAAGCTTAAAAGTGCATTATTAATGGCAGACAGCTAGCGGTTTAAATGCAGTCAAAAAATATATCTTTCAAGTGTAGAAATGAGAAAATAAGTATTGTAATTTCCCTACTGTAGTGAAAAGCAAAAATAATATACCTATCAAATATTAATTTTCATTTATTTTACAGTGCAATTGACTTGGAGAATATGAATAAGAATATGACTTGGAGCTCTTAATTTTGAACTCTCAAAGTGCATTAGATAGAATAATTAGATTGTTAGATAGTATCGGTCAAAATATGTTAACCAGTAACACAAGTGTAATGTTACAAGTGTATGTTTTCAGCTTTTAACAGATAGTATTTTGATTTGTGAGAAGCACCCAGTTTTGTTCCTCAGCCGCCGCTCACGATGCTCTCTTGAGTCTCGTATAAGCTCATGGTGGTGTCCACCTCGTTTACAGGTTGGTGATGAAATACTGGAGATCAACGGTGAAAGTACGAAAAATATGATTCATTCTCGCGCCATCGAGCTGATCAAGACCGGAGGCAGACGAGCACGACTGGTGCTGAAGAGAGGAGACGGATCCGTCCCAGAGTATGGTGCGTAACAAACAAGTTAACCCTCTGCTTAATGTCTCGTGCTTTTTGCAATTTGTTTCAAAGTGTTCGGTCTTTGTGTTTTAATCTATCCTGAGCTGTCTTTTCTTCTTGTTCTCTACCATAAAAGTGTTGCCTCGTGGTGATCAATCCGCCTCTGTTAGGTAATCGGATGTGTTCATCTAGAGCAGGGGTCTCCAAGTTTATTTCATTCGGCAGCTACTTTTTATACAATACTTAAATCTCTTAAATACTGTATCAATCCAAACTGTTATACACGGCGTTGTTCAAATGTGCTGGAAATATTAAAAAAGTACTGATACACGTACACACAAGTTTTATGACAAAAGCCAACGAATAAAATTAGCAGCACTTTTTGTTTTGCATAAACAGTGAAATGAAGCATAAAAAAATCATGGCCAGATTTTAAACTGACACATTTTTTATAACATGTTGTCTACTGACGTACTACATCTTCAAATGACCATTTTTTTAAATAAAATTATATCATGTCAGCCTTTAAAACTTTTGTTTTTAAATAAAAGGATGATTCAGAATGATAAATTAAATTGTATCTGCTCCATAAACATAATCTAATGTGCATTCTAAAAATGGAAAAAGCTATTTTCCATCGACCGGTTAAGATTTACCACAACAATTCGCTCTGATTTTCGCATTGGTCTGAAAAAAAATATGGCAAACAGACTGAATGCATTTGTAAATCCACAGTTTGACAGCAGGTGGCGCTTATGAACATCAGAAATAGAGCTGTTTCCACTGTAACCTCTGCTCTGCACTTCTAAACACTGCTTTATTACGCATTACACATAGGGAAGATGGAAAGCAAATGCCATCAAAACTTTTCTAAAGACAGTCGGTTTCCTATTATGCATTCACACAAATAATGAAATCAAATATTATTTCATATAATTACCCTCCGCAGTCTGCAAACCGAAACTGCTCTGCGTGTTGAGTGCCTGTGTGATACTCTCAATAACTTTGATTAAAGCTATTTACTGTGAGTTTTTCAAATCGCGATAATCAAATACGGGTTTACTGATAAATCAAATATGTAACGGGATCACTAATGTAACCTCACGGCCGATATGTCAATATGTCTTGGCGAGCTACCTTCAGAGCGACATGTTGGAGACCCCTGATGTAGAGAGTGAGATCTTCAGTTCAATTCGTCTGAGTGCTGCATGTTTCCTTTCTCTTTATTCATCTCTGTTTCTTTCTCTCCCCGATCTCTCGTTCTCTGGCGGGCTCCTCAGCTATGATGGGCCCCCATCTCGCTGCCTGTCTGAGGAATGATAAGCTGGGCGAGCCCTGCTTCTACCTAATGGGTCAAAACCAAGCCACGGTTTGTAAAGGATGCTCTGTGTGTCAATCCTCCCTGTCACCCAGTCACACGTTATAAACCCTGCTTCGGCACATGCGTGTTGCTGCCTCACCCGCTCTCATCTCACCCAGTGAATCCACCCATCCGCTGGCCTCTGATCGCATGCTCAGTGGATTTGTGCTCAGATGCCTGTGTGATGGACAGTGTGTGGATGTGTGGACACTGCAATGCTCTCATGTCATTGATAGCACGGATGGGTGAATGGTACAAGAACTTGCCTGGCTCACACAAAAAAAGATAGTATTGCAAAATATAATACAAATAAAAAAAGTATCTTTGGTTATTACCCAAATAACACATTTTATTAGATTCACCTATAAGCAAGTAATGACATTAGTGTGATTTTGTATTCCGGACTTGAGATAAAAAGATCAACTTGAACAAGTGTCAAACAGCGCCCTCCACAAATATTAGTACCCTTGATGAATCTAAGCAAAACAGGCCATGACAATGTATGTGGTGTTTATCCTTCTTTCAAAAATCTAACCTTTAAATAAAGAAGAAAATACGCCTGTGTTCAATGGACCAGGAAGAGTTCTCGGTCCCACTTTATTTTAAGGTCCAGTTCTCGCTATTAACTACAACTTTTGCCTCAATTAACGGCTTATTAATAGTAAGGTAGTTGTTTATTTTAGGTTTTGGGTAAGATTAGGGATGTAGAATATGGTCATGCAGAATATGTGCTTTATAAGTACTAACAAACAGCTAATATGTTAATAATAGTCATGCTAATAAACAACTAGTTAATAGTAAGAATTGGTCCCTATACTAAAGTTTTACCGAATTCCTTAGATTTGACATTATGAGCCAACTGAAAGTTGCTGTACTGTTTATGTAGGTAAATACCATGAGCCATAATGTGGATGAGAACAATTACTGTACGTTGCTCATGAACAGTAGTTTCCAGGAGTGATCAGGCGTCTTAAAGACACATCTGTAATGATTTGCCATTGCCAGTGGCTTCAGAAATGCACATTCATTGTGAAGACATTTTCTATACCACCCCATCTTTTTGTTACCCTGACTAACTTTAACACTGTTGTCCATATGTCCTTGGCATATCTTTCTTGTCTCAACATAGTATGCATAGTATGCTCTAAAGCAGTGCTTCTCGAACCGGTCCTTGAGACCCCAGCACTGCACATCCTCATAGGATGCAACCGGTTCAAGACCATCAGTCTGAATTGTGGTCAGAATTCCACAGCTGAAGAGAAGCCAATGAAAATGCATAAAGACTGGGTTCTAGACTTATGATATACTGCATCTCTTCTCTGGAGGTGGTCTCCATGCATCCTGACCCTGATTTTGAGTATTTTGTACTGCCTCAGTCAAAGCCATAAAGTACATCAAAAAGGAATCTGACATAAAATCCCCATCTATCTCAGGGAGATATTGAGTACCTGGCCTCCAAAGGATGTAGACCAGACTCTATTTTGTCAGCCGTAGTTGATGATGTTCTCCAGAGGTCCACAGACTTCCGGATATATATATGTGACCAGTAAAGTGTGTGCCGTGAATAGAATCGATAGTGAGTTAAGCTCCCCATCTGAGAATAAGCCTGTACAGCAGTGTCTTTCTTAGTGGGGAAAGCTTAAGCCCACTACGGTTACCCTTGCATTTAGGCCGAGTTACCCCATATGACATGAGAAACACCAAAAGGTGTTTTACCCTGTATATATGTGTTGCCAGAAGCAAGGTTTTTGGAGCTACATATACATCGTTGATGCCTCTGAATTATATCATTTGACAATTTGAAAAAATGTTCCATCCACTCCTAGTTTTTGGGGAGCACTGATTTTGGATCTCAACCATGTCTGTAAATGGGACGCATGAGTAGTACAGATTTCTGCCGTTCTCCTGGTGACCACAGCTGCCCGGTCAGATGAAACAAATCCTAGTTTTTCAGAGCTTTAATCTCGGGCAAAGACAGTTTTGCATTTTCTTGATCAGTTTCCACTTGTGTAGTTTTTTCTTTTAGATGACTTGATTGAATAAAATACAAGTAGGTGTGTCCAAACCTTTGCCTGCTTGTGTATAGATGTTGTTGTATGAAATGTTTGCTTTTATGCTCGATCACATCAAGTGCTGTCTGTTTGTTCAAGTTTTGTGTGATGTCTTAACTGTTAACAACCAAGTGTTTTTGGTTGCCTAACGTAATGCATTTCTTCGTTAATTTCCAGACGGCCCAAATGACAGCTACCCTCCCTCACCCGGGCCACAAAATAATTCGGAAGTGAGGGCCTTGCTGGCCAGCGGCCCCTTTTATCATCCGTCCGAGTCCAGCTATACATCAGAGCATCACACACCATCCCAGCCCAAGCAGCACCAACCGAAAGACAGGCAGCACGATCCGGCGAGGGAACGCAGCACAGGACTGTATTCCAGCGCTCCACACCAGCCCTCCTGGAACAACCGTCCCGGCCCCTCGTCGTCCCCCGACAGCAGCAAAAACAACTCCCACCGCAAGGTCAAGAAGTCAGAGTCCGAGAGCGGCATTGCCAAGCTCTTCAAAACGCTGAGGAAAGAGGGCGGATTTGGGAGGAAAACCTCCCACCAGGATCTCCAGAGGCGAGGCCGCAAACCTTCCGTAGATGGGCAGAGTAGCGCTGGGTCTCAGGTGCGCAGCAGGTCCTTGGATCGCTCCTCCACCCGGAAGCACAACACCTCTCCAGACCGCCGCCGGGCCAAGTCCATGGACCGGCGAACAACACGCTCATATAAAGATCAGTCCCCTGAGCGAAGCTATCAAGTCTCTTCCCAGGACCTGCTGTGCCAAATCTCCACTCCAGAAAGGCTTGTCCTTCCCCAGAAAGAGCCCCAAACTCCCCGCAGGAACTACAGCAAAGAGGGCTACTTCACGCCCCAAAAACCGACGGTCCACACTCTCACTCGCACACCTGAACGTGGCTTAAAGAACAGGAACGTTCTGCTCAACAGCTCTCCGTCCAGTCAAGCTGAGAGACAGGGATGCTTCATCAGCGAAGCCTCGGAGAGACGCTTCCGCAGGAGATCGAACAGCAGCAGCGACGGAAGTTACCTGGAAGAGAGCGCGACTCCACAGCTTAGGGATTATTACAACGCACTGAAAGCCAGCGGTGCGAATGGAAGCAGCATAGGTCTCGGCCTCGTCCAGAGCTCTCCGAGCAAGAGACGGCTTTACAAGGAGAACCATGCAGACCTCAGCATCTGAGCTCCACCACAGCGGAACTATGTTTTTTTCTAGTTTGTTTTTATATGTTGTGCTGCGAGTGAGATCCATGTTTAGTTAAAAGACAGAATTTTTTTTTTTTTATGCGTCTACTTTGCGTGTCCTCTTTTCTCCAAATTGAGATTTACTGAACCAGAGCACAAGCATTCAACGTTTGTTTCTTTGTACATTTTAATATACGTGTGGCGAAACCTGAACTCCGACGTGATGATGCTACTGTATAATTGAGTATATATATATTTAAGCTGTATATTTATTTTAAAAAACGAAGTGTAACTCAATGGGATGTCCAGATGAAAAAAAGCATCATTCAGTCTTGGTCTGTTGTATAATATCTGGCTTTGTTAGTCCTAACACTGCACTGGACTGAGTTATGAGCCGCCCGTTAGCAAAAAAAAAAAAGAGGGAAAAAATGAACGCGGAAAAATATTTATGTTGTGGCACAATTTTTATTTTATTTTTTATAATCACCAGAACTTAGTCTAAAGTCACATATGCACAATTGAGAAAACTTGACCCAACATTAGCTTAACGCAAGCTATTTTAGGAATGAATCGGACACTTTTTAAAAGTGACGTAAAGTGCATTCAGGCTGTATATCAGTGGAAACAAACCACAGACCAGAACATAGCTAATACATTCAACTAGGAAAAAACACTGGATGTGTGAGAACATTTCTTGGTGGCCGTTCTTATTAATTTTAAGCAAACGTCTGAAGTATTTGAATTGTCCCTTACGCAGCCACATTTACCTCCATAAAGTCAAGTACCAAAGGCAATTGAAATGCTCTGAACGAATGGAATCCCTTGACAAGCTTGTGAAAATAAACGTGACACATCGACGCAGCGCACATTTTGAGCTGAATGTAGAGTTGAGATTCAGGTCGCCAGAAGACTACGTCAAAACGGCACCTGACGCAATCTGCCAATCTGAGCCACCACTCGGTTTCCGTCACGCAGAGAGAGAGAGCCACTGAGCTTCGGCTATATGCAGACGCAATACCTGTTTGTTTGGGAACACAGCTGTTTCGTGCATTTCGACAGGACCGAGAACAGGAAATAGTACTGTATCAAAATGAACGTATCAGCTGCTGTCTTTTGTACAAATTTTCTTACTGTATGTACTTAAACCTGTGTAGGCAAGAATAGTGTTGCCTATTCTCTGTACAAAAAAAGAGTTTATGAAAGATGTCCACCTAGAAGAAGATGCGAATATGTTTCTACTATGGGTAACGTGTGTACTCCGAATCAGGCATGTAACGGTGTATTTTTTTTCCTCTCGCCGGGAAGGATGGGAAACATTTGTTTTTCGTGAAAGAGGGTTGAATATCTGTTGTTATGGATAGCCTGCTTTTTTTCTAGAGATCTTGTATACTGTCTGTGGTCTCTGAAAAGTTCTATGGATTTTAAATGCTCTTTTCCGTGTCGATAAAAGCAGTACATGCATATGGTCTAATGTTTTTTTTTATGAAACTATGCATATACGTATATAAATATAAATTCTGCGTTGTCCATAGCTTTATTTGACTCATGAAATTACACATAACACTAGTTTAAGTTCAAGTAGATGTGGACTTACACAGTAAAGCTTTTTTCTTGTCTGGATGGATCACAATGTATATGTAGCTATCAAAAAGAAGTCTGTGAATGCTATTTTTATTATCAAATAAAGTTTTCCATACAAATTCACAATTCGGCGTTTGTTGTGTTGGTATGGATTTACACAGTACTGTTAAGAAAACAAACGGCGCATAACTAAGATCACGTGATACCTGAACCTGAAACGTCTGTTATAGTTGTAGTTTGTAATATGTCTGGTTTCCTTGGTTGCTGTCTCTTGTTTCGTTCTCTATTATGTTAAGTGTAGTCTACATATCCAACGTTATGTTAATGTAAACATGGGCCTGATCTAAAATACCAGTTTGCAATATCAAACTGGTATCATAAATGTTTTTAAGTCTGGTCCATTTGTAACCCGAATGTAAAGCTATTTTACTCTGATATGCTGCTTGATATTGCAAAAAATATATTTGTTATATTATTATACTTTACTGCAGACTTCTAGTTGTTTACGTATAGCAGCGATTGAATCAGAAGTCTCACACATTTACAATAAATACTTTTGCGTTGTAGCCTGGGGGACATCAGTTCTTTGTCGTTTCTTATAACTTGGTTGTCTTTGATTCATGTATTGTTACATGAAACACATTTACTGCTATTATTGGGTTTTTGGTTCCTTCATTTAGAGCCTGCAATTAGATTCAAGCTATGTGTTCTCCTTTATTTCTCATTACTGCTTTTTTCCACAAGATTTTAATGGGATTTAGATCTAGACTGCTTTCGGGTCCTCGTTTATAAAACGTGCGTACGCTCAGATTTGATCGTAGAGTGTGAGCAGACGTACACATGTTTTCTTGTCGGAGTACGGCAGGGTTTTGGAAATGTAAGCTGTTCTTGCAGCTCGTTCTGAATCAAAGGATTTGGATGATGACTGGTGATCCTTTATGTGTTAATGGCATTAATTAGGAGTCATTTGCAAAGCAGAGAGCTGAAACCATTCAGTTGCATGCAAGATCATTTACGATTCATAGATTTCACATCTGTACATGCATTTTCTGTGCGTATGTTCATATGCATATTTGAGAGATGATCGCAAGATGATTTCTGTGCAACACTTTATAAATGAGGCCCTCGAACACTGGACTGGTTTAAGGTCATTGTCCTTCGATAAAGGCCTCGCTTTCCAACGTTGTGCTCCAGAGCAGCTGTATTTCCCCAGTACCTGAGGCAGCAAAGCAACCCGCAAACATCATCTGTATTTGACTGCAGGGCTTAGACAGCAGAAAGCTTGTATTTGGTCATTCTTTGATTGATTATGATTCCATGAACAAAGGGGCGGTGCTGGGGAGGGTCTAGCAGGTGCTTCAGCACACCCAAGAAAAGCCAACGCACCCTCATACCACCCCTATAAAAATAAAATAAAATAAAAATTTGACTCATTACACATGCATAACTACTGCAATGCAAAAAACAACATGAGTCGCATGTAATGTCAGTATTTGATTTAAAAAATGGATTGGTACTTTGTGCCAAGTAGGCCTGCCCTCGACTAAATATTTTTCTAGTCAACTAGTCACATGCTTATATTAAATTGATTCTTACAATAACCATCTTTTAATATAGGCATAGGCGTATTATTCTGTGCTTTATCAGTCAGTGTCGGCTGCAAAGATGAATTTGCCGAATGCTGGCGCTGACTCGCCATCTCCACAGTGGACCTTTAATAGAGAAATACACCTACACGGACTTCATAATCAGAGAAGATTAGATTTTTATTATCTTTCTGCAGATGTATTTATTATGTCTGTGAGCTGGTTCATTGTTGTGACGCACTCCATTCACGGAGACTGCATGAAACAATAGAAAGCACAGCCAAAAATGAGTATTTTAAGATCTTTCTGCAGGAAAAAAATATTAAAATAAAAATGATTGCGTTGACGCCCCCATGTCATAAAGTAGGCTAAGCATGATAATACTTCCACACTCATCGTAAACATTTGAAATACGCCTATATAGCAATTTTAATATTCATATAAATAATAATAACAACCTGCTTTGGTCATATTTACTATTACTTGCCCAACTCTATATTATGCATTTGTACACTTGAGCTTGTCCACGCTTAGCTAATATCTAGTGTCTGATCTTCTTTGGTTAGCTATCTATGACTACTTCTAGAAGGTGCCAACAATATTGTCCAGGCAATTTTAAGATGTATCTATGAAATTATCTGGAATATAAGTTTTTTAGCACACCAAAAACATAAATATGTGTATACCAAAATATGTTTAGTGTCAACATATTTAATGTCAGGTCTGGAAACATTAAGGATTATTTGGAAAAAGTGCAAGGGTGCCAATATTTTTGGCCACCATAAACTCTCGATGATTGCTAATTGCGTTTCTCCAATCAGCAATATTGCATCTGAAGTGATCTCAAAACAAGCAATGTCGGTAACACTTTAGAATAGGGAACACTTATTCACTATTAACTATGACGTTTCCCTCTATAAATTAATAATTGGTTGCTCATCAATAGTAAGTAAGGTACTTGTTAAGTTTAGGTGTTGGGTGGGATTAGGTATGTAGAATAAGGCATTAATATGTGCTTAATTACTACTAATAAATGGCTAATATTCTAGTAATATGCATGCTAATAAGCAACTAGTTAAGAGAGCCTAAAATAAAGTGATACCGCAATGTCCATACAGGCTACCATGTTGGGTATAACTTTATTAAATATATATTAAAAGTATAACTCTATTAAGAGTTTTCCCTTAATAAGCTCCTAATTTGCTCCTTGTTCGTAGTAAGTTATGCAGTTGTATTAGTAGTTATGTTTAGGTATAGGGTATGTTTAATGGATCTAAAACATGGTCATGCATCAATATGTGCTTAATAAATAGCCAATATGCTAAGTAATATGCATGTTAATAACCAACTAGTTCATGTTAGTGAATGGTGTTGCCTAATCTAAAGTGTCAGCACGTGTTGTGTGAGGCTGTGTGTCCCTATTTACACAGATGCCAGTGAAAGGCAAACTATACATAATCATAATCTATTTTCACCACTCTGACCTAGAGCTAGATTAACACGTCAGTTCTGATCCTATCTAATTCATCCTACATATCTGTCAAATCATCCTTCATAAAGCCTTTAATCCAAGGTGACAGTGAGGATTGCCCTGGTTTGAATAACACATTGAGCATGTTATCCATAATTATGTTGCTGATAACTTGTGAATGAATGTATGTACTTTTTTCTATTCAAAACCCTGGCGTATCTATTGTCTTGATGTTGATTAAACAGAATAGATTAAAACGCACTCAGCCTTTACTGAAAGTGGGAATATACACATTAAATACATTAACGCTCTCATCCCGAAATCAGTATAATTTAGTTTATTTAAAATACTATTTCGACATTACAGCTCAATCAAAACATAAACAGAGAGATTTAATTTGCAAAGTGCTTTTTATTGTTGCGTTGCCTTGAATACATGCCTCTACAATCACAACAAAGCCAGTGTAAGGAGTCCAACAGTAAGAGAGTTAAGATATTTTTCCTTTTGCTGCATTTTAGGAAGAAAAATGAAAAAAACATCTTATGCACCGTTATGCTGGACTCGCTGGATGTACTGAAACTGGGACATGGTCTGTCCTCTCTCAAAACTGTCTTTTGGTTGAACCAATTAGGTTTTGTAAAAATACAAAAAGTAAAACTGATGAAAAAAAAATCTGCAAGTGGTAGCGGTCGCTCGTTTCCCTGGGCTGAACACTTTGTGGTCTCTGTGTCGTCGTCGGTCGCCGTCGAAGCCCAGTGCACGTCGCTGCTTATCGTGTGTCACAGACGAATGTTTATGCAGGGGACACGGAGCTGGAAGACACGGATGAAGCCTCGGTCTTGGATGCAGTGGTGGAGGCGCCCTCTTCCTCCTCGAATGGGTTCTTGCCGCAGCACAGGGTGGTGATCATGCATTGACGGAACTGCTTGTTCAAGCAAATGTAGATGCACGGGTTGTAGACAGCAGAGGTCTTGGCAAAGAAAGCTGGTATTGTCATGAAGACAGGCCCAAATTCGCTTCCCTGATTGGTGAAAATATACCAGGCCACGCTGGCATACGGGGTCCAGCAGATCAAGAAGCCGATGACCATGATGATGACCATGCGGGTGACCTCGCGCTCGGCCCTCTGGGTGGTCTCGGACTCCTGCTGCTGGGCAGCGGCTTCTTTGACGGTGCAGACCAGGCGGCCGTAGCAGAAGAATATGACGACGAGCGGAATCATGAAGTGCACGACGAACATGTAGATGACGAAGGACTCATTGTTAATACCAGGTACACGAGTGTAATAGTCGACTCCGCAGGAGCACTGCATGCCCTCGGGGATGTAACGGGACCAGCCCACCAGGGGAGGCACGGCGCAAGCGCAGGCCATGATCCAGGTGAAGACTACACCCATGATGGCGTGGTTCTCTCCGAAGCGGAAGTTGCTCACGGGCTTACAGACGACCATATACCTCTCCACGGCCAGCACCACCAGGGACCAAAGCCCCATTTCACCGCCCAGGGTGGCGAAGAAGCCTTCCACGTTGCAGCCGACGCGCCCAAAAACGAAATAGCCATGCAACGAGGTGTACATTGTCGTGGTGAAGCCACCAAACACCATGAAGAGGTCGGAAACTGCGAGGTTCAGCAGAATGTAGTTGAGAGGTGTACGCAGCTTCTTGTGCTCGATGGTGACGTACAGAGTGAGGAAATTGACGGGGAAGCGGTGAGGATGAGGAAGAACATGTACGCGGCCAGGCAAGCGTATGCCCATGGCGCCACCAGGTAGTACTGGGGATACTCGTACGGGCTCCTAACAACGCCGGTGGCGTTGGACATAGGCACGTAGAATGCCGGTCCCTCTGTACCGTTCATGGCTGCGGTTGGATGTTGTGCTCAGCCCCTTTCTGCGGTAGTGTTTGGATGGCTCGGCAGGACTGTGGAGAAACGAGGCAGGAGCGTGCTATGACTTGACGGGGCGAGCGTGTACCCCGCTTTATAGAGGCTCGCTTGGGATTACCTGATGTTTCCAGGCTGTCAGCATGAGTCTATTTAGGCCACAGCTAATAAAATAATCCCAGCCATCATTGCACTGCATATCTGGAAACTTATCAAGTTATTAAGGTTGTACCTGGCTACCTGTACAAGACAGGTAAGCAGTGATAGAAAAAAACACAAAACTTCCTTTGGCACACAATCTCTGAATCAATGATGAAACTGGCTTTAAAGGCACAATATGTACGATTTTTGTAATAAAATATCCAAACACTACTTGCACAGTGTGATACATGTGTCCCTGGACAACAAAAGTCGCTGGGGTATATTTGTAACAATAGCCAACAATACATTGTATGGGTCAATATTATGGATTTTCATGTTCCATGAAGATATTTTGTATATTTCCTACAGTAAATATATTAAAACTTAATTTTTTATTAGTAATATGCATAGCTAAGAACTTAATTTGAACAAGTTTAAAGATGATTTTCTCAATATGTAGATTTTTTTGCACCTTCAGATTCCAAATTTTCAAATATTGTCCTATCATAACAAACCATACATCAATGGAAAGCTTATTTATTCAGCTTTCAGGTGCTGTATACATCTCAATAAAAAAAAATGACACTTATGACAGGTTTTGTGGTCCAGGGTCACTTATTTCATGCCATTGTGCATTATGCTTTACCAAAAGTTACCACGGTTTTATAAATCCAGATAAATTCTCATTTTAAATGAGGACTCGTCCCTGGTCATTGTGGATGAACTGGCTTTAACTGAAAATGTAGTCTTTACCGTTGTGCTTTTGCATCGTTGACACACTATTTTCCTATTTAAAACTGTATAGCTGCTTTGACACAATCTGTTTTGTTAAAATTGCTCTATAAATGAAGGTGACTTGACTTCCATCAGGCAACATCCAATGCAGAAGCCCCGAATAGGATTTGGACACAATTCAATCCGAGATAGCACACTCACGTTTTTAAGCAAACATTTGAGAAGTTTGTATGGTTTAAAGTGATTCACACTTTCATATCGTCCAACCACAAACTGTTTCATGTTAATGTGATGACCTGTGCTGCATTAGTGCCAACAAGGCATGTTGGGATCGTGTAAGGTATCTGCCTGAGGAACACTGTAGAAAAGTAGGTCACATTTCACACACACGACTACGGGATCCCTAATAAGTGCTCCGGGATGTATCGGCCTTGATGCATTCAAAGTGTACTTGGTTTCTGGGAAGTGAGCCATTCTCAAACAGTTGATCTGAAGCAGAATACTCCAAGTTAACTACCAACCTTAGTAATCATCACATCTAATCAAGCACATTAATTCAAGAATAAGAAATTCATTCATGTTTTCATTCAGGATAATAAAACCAGTGCACTAAACACATCTTGCATATTGTAGATCGTGTAGTGTCAGGCGGACTAAGACTACCCTTGTCCCTGTGAAATGCCTGGGTAGACATGCTCAAGGCTCAGCATATTTCACACAGGTGGGTTTTATGAAGAGGATTTACAGATTACAGGAGAGTTACCCTACAACGAGGAGCCTTAATCACATTAGCTGCTTGCTAGTCTCTCTACAATCCAAACTGCATGGGCCGCAGGGGAAAGATTGGCTGTAATTGTTCAATATAGTCTCAATTAGCATTCTGTTCAACAATGGTAAATACCTGAACATAACATATTTACTCAATCTAAAGTAGGCTACAATTTACGGTAACCTTTTGTCAGTAATTGTTGTGTAGCTAAGATAAAATTTACTTCAAGCATCCCAAGTTTCACAGTCTTTACAGTGAAACAATTACCATTTTAAAAATTAAAGCATTAATGTACAGACAACACAAATCAGGGCAGTAACTGTGTGTTGGAAACCAGTTTACAAAATCCTTTTTTTAATTCATCTACTCATCTATTTGTCTGGTCATTTTAAAATGCTGATATATGTAGTTCTTATCTATTTAATAGTGCTGCTGCACGAGTGCAAAATCACTGTTGAAATATAAGGCGTTTACCCTGACTGACACTAAGACTGAATCTGGCAAGAACATGTGCTGCTTTTTTGTCATCGTTAGGGGTGTTATGTTACAATTAACACATGCTACATGATCACATTTCAGATATCAGATGTGATCGTAGAGTGTGTGTGCACTTAAATCCACGCCAACGCTCATATTTATGAAATGGTGTTTAGCGACACGTCAGGGTCTGAGCAGACCTACGCAAATTTTTTTTTTCAGAGCACTGCAGATTTTTGGAAATGTAAGCTGTTCTTACAGCTCGCTGTTCTGAATTAAAGGATTCGGGTGATGACTGGTGATATTTTACATGTTAATGACATTAACAGCTAGCAAAGAAAAAAAAACTGCAGAAAAAGATATAGATTTCTGGCATGAAACTCTAGATGGCGCAGTCCGATAGGTCTAACATAATGACATCATCACATGGCACAGCTGATTGGTTCTCTCCTGTATCAGTAGCCAATGAGCTCGATGCTCAACATTCAAATATATGGCTAGTGCTTGCTGTAGCAGTTTGGCAGCATGCTTCAGAAACCCTCCACCTTCCCCAGCTCCACCTGTATAGATCTGCTACGAGGTGATTCATGTATGCTATATGGGGGATATTCATCGGTTATATGTGCAGCAGCAGTATTTCTTACATGCTCACAGCAGCATGGTGTGGATGTATTGGGAGCAGCACGTCTCGGTACTTGCAGATCTATTACACCAAGACCAAATAAATTACATTTATATCTTACCAGAATACAGAGTAAAAAAATCTGAATTGCAAGATAGGTATTAACACAAACTTTACTTTTTTACTTTACTTTTTAGTCATTTAGCAGACGCTTTTATCCAAAGCGACTTATAAATAAGAAAAAGTAACTAAAAATACAAGTTAAAAGTCTATAAATACACATTTAAGAACAAAGAAATTAAATAAAAATAACAAATGCATACAACATTTCAAAACAAACTTGAGAGATACAAACTCAAAATTGCAAGAAATAAAGTCAGACTTGTGAAATAAAAAGTTGTAATAGCTTTATTTTATTCTGTGGTAGAAACAGGCTTCTGTACCATTAAGCTCTGACTTGAACATTTGTGATTTTACACTGGTTGAAGCTAGAATGGATTAAAGATGAGAGAGATAGAGGGGAAATGGTAATCTCTGACATACCACATTGTAAAGCCTGCTGAGCAGAAAATATTCTCCAATGACAATGATTTTGTTTGCTTTTAGTTTGAAGAAGAGGATGTGTGTTGTTCTGTAAAGAGCGACGTCAGAGAACCGCATACTCAGTGAACACAGAAAGACATTCTCAACAGAGGCTAATTCCAAAAGTCACCAGGGAATTGAACAAAGCTGCTTTAAGGCAAGCCTCCAAGGTTAGCACAACAAGTATTGGGAAGGAGATGGTGTTCTGAAAAGAGAAGGCAAAGTCCTTTTTTTTTACCAATTTACCAATGTAACTTCATTCACTTATATTTAATGTTGAGATTCTCCCAGATAAATAAACAGACATTACTTACACTGACAAAAACACAATAAAAAACCTTGCCCAGGCTGTGGTTTAAAGGTAATAATGTTGCAAATAATGTTCAGTTTCTTGCACAGACTTCAGCGTATCGTTATAGCCACAGTATAACGAATGTCCACTTGAGGAGAGCTGAACCCATGCGCAGTTTATTAATAAACATAAACAGAACAAACCAAAACATGACATAAAACAGAAAAAAGACATTAACTAAACTAGATCTTGATATGACCAAACTTGATTGAAAGCATGGGACTCACCAACAGCAGGGTTACACTGAATAAAGCCAGACAAGAGACAATTCAGCCAAAAAATACAGATATATTATTTTTTTACTATATCGCCCAACCCTAGGCTTAATGCAAAATTATGACCCAAATCACACAAATAAATTTGAGCCCTGGAGCTAATTGAGATGCTGTGGCATAACTTAAACGGGGCTGTGCTAACCCAATCACAACATTTTGATCAAATTTAACAGATTTGTGGGAAGCGATGGTCTAAAACTGGTTAAAAGTATTATAAGCATATTATAAGCAGCTGCAGAAAACATTTTGTGTAAGATCACTCAACTCACGTCAAATGTTATTTATAGAGCACTTTCAAAACCATTAGAATGGACCAAAGTGCTGTCCATAATTAATTAGAATACTAAATTAATACAAACATAAAATAACAATAAGACATGACAAAAATCCAATCCTTCACAATTGTCCAACCCAATTAAACACCAGAAGCATGATAAAATATATAGTTATTCAAGTCCTTTTTTAAAAATGTCCATGCTAAAAATTATCACAACATTGGTCAGCTTATTTTCTCCACTTTGCACTGTAAATGATTGCTTATGCAATGTATTCAATAAACGTGAAAATGTTGTTTGTGTGTTATGTCAGATTGTGTTTGTCTATAGCGGTGAGTAAAATTCATATACTTTCTTGCCACTGTGTGAATACTCATGAGATCATGCCAAACAGCTTACAAGACAGCAGCTGTTAAACTGGAAACTGTTTCTGTTTATCAGTGGGCTAAAACTCAATTAACCAGTTAAGCATATAATTATAAACTATAAAAAGGACTATTTGAGTGCAAATCATCCTTGCACCAAAGATCCTCTTGGCTTCACCTGGGTTTTCATCTCCTTCAGTTGTTTCCCAGTCTTTGAGTCTAGTCCTGTTCTCCCTTTATGTGTTTCCATGATTCCTAATTAGTTTGATCTGTTTATCATTAAGCTGCCTGTGTTTGTCTTTTGAATATATGGCCCAGTGTTTTCAGTTGTGTTTGTCGGTTCTTGTTGTTACATGGTGTGTTTAAACTTTCTTTCTCCTTCAGTCTCGTATGTGTTTTTCTTGATTATTGATGACTTCTGTTTGTTACAATTATCTCTGTGTCTTTATTGTGTGTGCTGACTACACACAACCCTGACACTGGCATGAAGTGACCACACATCTTTCTTATGGTGTTCCACAGGGATCTATTCTGGCACCAACATTATTCTCTTTATACTTACTGCCATTGGGTTCCATCTTTTCCAAATATGGAGTATCATACCACCTATATGCTGACGACACCAGATTATACATCCCTTTTATCAATGTCCCACTATTGGGAGAAAATTTGTCGAAGGGTATCAAGGTGTTTATGCTTGAACGGGGAGTTATGCAGAGCTGACAATAGATTAGAAAGTGTTTCTTACCTCAGAATTCCTAGCAGCCACTCCGATGGACTAGTGCTGAGATGGCGGTCAACGAAAGATCTGGTCATGAACCCTCGTTTAATTTGCACAGCCTATGGGGGAAAGCTGAACAGGTTATTTCAGGAAACTGCTGAACGTGATGGAGAATTTGTTAAATGGCAACTTTGATGTTCATATTCAATGATTGACAATTGTTGCTGCGTTTCTGTCATGAAAAAATGGCCAAGTGTTAAAGATTAAGTGGACATTGAGTTAGGGCGATGCATCACGATTCTCTCTCAAACTATTCTGAATCGATTCTGGGCTTAGTTTTTAACCAGATGTGCGATGACTCAGAGTTTGCTTTAGAAACACCCGTATGCTGCTTGCTTCCAATTCCTCACATACATGCACCACTCGAACCTTCCGTAAAATAATCTTTCATAAGGTTCGGAAAGGTTGGAGCGAGTTACAAGGACATTCACGGGCTTCATTGCACAGGAGCACTGAGAGAGAGACGCGCTTGTTTGATGTACACTTGAAGTGTGCGGTCTTGATTTCACAGTAGGTTGGTTTGTTGCCAATCACAGCCACAGTGGTAGTTTTTTAACATTAAACAGCAAGCAAAAAATATTCAGAAGCTCCAGCCCTTTCCGGCATTCCCTCACCTTTTTTCATTCGCTCTTTCAAATGAACTATATCAGTGGACTAATGTGTGATATATGGAAAGAGAACATAGGTGGGTGATTTAATATACATCTGAAATGAATATGTCGACCTCTAGGCCTTCAACTATAATAATTAACAACCATTTTTTTAACCAATGTTTAGCAAATATAAAATTACTACATGAAAACACACAAACAATACAAATAGTTAGTGGTTATTCATGCATTATACTGTATGTCTGTATCGTATATGTCTTTGGTTGAATGTGTACTCTGGTGTTTGATTTGGTATTCCGCCAAACAGCAGTTTTAGTTCTTTTTTTGTTTTTATGCGATGTCAGTTACTCATGTATGCTGGACTCTTGTGGTAATTCTCATCAAGTATGGAGGGCCTATTGAGGCATAACTTTAACATACACTTTTCATTCATTCATTCATTCATTTTTTATTTATAAAGAACATTTAAAAACAACCCAGGGTTGACCAAGGTGCTGTACAGATCTGAGTCATCAAATAAAAATACAAATTACAGTCTCTTAAACAGCAAACAAAAACACTAGAATAATAAATCCATATAAATCATGGGTCTTAGCACCTGGCTGGCAAAAGTCGACATCACCTCAGATTCCAAGCCATGCCTATCCATCCAGATTCATGGCACTTATTTGGGGTACGCTAGCACAGAGGATTCTATTTCAGCACCAAGATTTTAGGACGCATCAGGAACCGCTATTGGATTCGTCTTACAATCACGCAAGCAATCCTCATAGCATTTACCCTATTAGACGACTATTATTCTGAGTATTGAACTCTGTCAGATGCTGCCGGTGGAGCAAAACGTTTCCCTGTCGACTACCGGCGAGGCTCACCATCTGACGCTGCGGGTAATGAACTCACTCACATGCGTGAGAGCTTCCCGGTTGAGCAACCTTGCATTTCCGTCTGACTATTGACGAACTTACACATCCAATGCCGCAAGTGCGAAACCCCCGTCAGATGCTACGTGAGCCTTCCCGGTTGAGTGAATACATCTTAATAACAAACGCCTTAATAAATCTTACCTTTTGTCCTATGGTTAAAAAAATAAATAAACAAATATTGGTGCAAGCCTTCCAGCCTTTTTACTTACCCCTTCAAGTCCCACGCTTGGCGAGGCTCTCCTGTCTGACACTGTGAATCATCACACCTTGTCTATCTCTGGCCAGAGCCTCCCAGCTAGACAACTTATCTTTTCCACCCTGCGGGCGGAGAGTGTTACCCATCCAGGCTAAGAGTTTCCATCTCCAGTCAGATGACGGTGAGTGCCTCCCGGCCACCTAACTTTACCTTTCCGTCTTTACCTGTCCGACAGAGAGTCTTGATCTCCTGTCGGAAGCCGGCAAGGTGCTCCCGGCCAGACAACATTACCTTTTCCATCCCGCGGCCAGCGAGGCTTACCCATCCAAACTGCGAGTATTTACCTCCTGTCGGTTGTCGGCGAGAGCCTCCCGACCACACAACTTGACCTTTTCCGTCTTTACCTGTCCGACACAGCAAGTATTGATCTCCCAACAGACGCTGGCAAGGTGCACCCGACCAGACAACTTTACCTTTTCAAGCCCCTCGCTCAGCGAGGCTGACCCGTCCGACACAGTGAGCATTGAGCTCCCATAGGACATCAGCGAGAGCCTCCCAGCCAGACAAACTTACCTTTTCCATCCTGCGGCTGGCGAGACATACCCAACCACGCTGCGAGTATCCATCTCCAGTCGGTAGACTGCGAGGCCTTCCCACCACTTAACTTTACCTTTCTGTCTAAACCTGTCCGACTCGGTGAGCCCCGATCTCCCGACGGCTGGACAACCTCACCTTTTCCTCCTATGTCAGCGAAGCTAGCACATCAAACAGGTGAGCACGCCCACCGGTTGAATGACGGCTAAGCGTCCCGACCAAACTTTACCTTTCTGTCTTTACCTGTCTGACACAGTGAGTCTTGATCTCCCGTTGGTCGCCGGCGAGGTGCTCCCGGCCAGACAACCTTGCCTTTTCTAGTCCCACGCTGGCGATGCTTACCCGTCCGACACAGTGGGTATTGTGCCCCCGTTGGGCGTCGGCAAGAGTATCACAGCCAGACAACTTACCGCTTCATTCTCGGTCGGCGAGACTGACCCGTTCGACTCAGTGAGTATTGGCCTTCCGTAGAGCGTCGGTCTCTGCCACCCACCTAATTTTCCATCCGACGGGCCCTTGCTGTCAAACACCATCCAACTGTCTCTGCTATCCTCACACCTTTTCCCCCCGCCTGGCGAGGCTTACCCGTTCGATGTCCTGAGTCTTAATCTCCCATCGGATGCTGCTAAAGCCCTCCCAGTTCTGCGTTTTCTCTTCTCCCTACTCCATCCGTCTGACATCGTAGTCTTGATCTCGTGTCAAATGTCGATGCTGGTCTCCCAGTGGGCTCCTATGCTTGCCGCCCTCCCCGACCGGTTGCCCTAAACCACACAGTTCACACCAGCGGTCGGTGGGGCCTACCCATGCATGCCCAACCACTCCATCAGAGCACGTAGGCTCCCCCAGCCCACCATACAGGCTACTCCTTGGAACTAGCTCCTACCAGATCTTAAGCGCGTATTTGGGGGGATCTTAGTCTGGCGGCTGTCCTACACTCTATTGTTTTTGGGGGGGTTTGATTGCTTTCAAAGGAAGGAAGCATGAAGTGCTCCAAAATGTATTGGTAAACGGGTGCAGTGATGTTGGTGGACCAACACCAGCAGATGACATTGCACCCCAAATCATCACAGACTGTGGAAACTTAACACTGAACTTCAAGCAACTTGGACTATGAGCTTCTCCACCCTTCCTCCAGACTCTAGGACCTTGGTTTCCAAATGAAGTACAAAACTTGCTCTCATCTGAAAAGAGGACTTTGAACCACTGGGCAACAGTCCAGTTCATCTTCTCCTTAGCCCAGGTAAGACGCCTCTGACGTCAACTGTAGCCAAATTCCTTGACACGTCTGTGTGTGGTGGCTCTTGATGCCTTGACCCCAGCCTCAGTCCATTCCTTGTGAAGTTCACCCAAATTCTTGAATCGATTTTGCTTGACAATCCTCATAAGGCTGCGGTTCTCTCTGTTGGTTGTGCATCTTTTTCTTCCACACTTTTTCCTTCCACTCAACTTTCTGTTAACATGCTTGGATACAGCACTCTGTGAACAGCTAGCTTCTTTGGCAATGAATGTTTGTAGCTTACCCTCCTTGTGAAGGGTCTCAATGATTGTATTCTGGACAACTGTTAGATCAGCAGTCTTCCCCGTGATTGTGTAGCCTAGTGAACCAAACTGAGAGACCATTTTGAAGGCTCAGGAAACCTTTGCAGGTGTTTTGAGTTGATTAGATGATTGGCATGTCACCATATTCTAATTTGTTGAGATAGTAATTTGGTGTGTTTTTGTTAAATGTGAGCCTAAATCGTCACAATTAAAAGAACCAAAGACTTAAACTACTTCAGTCTGTGTGCATTGAATTTATTTAATACACGAGTTTCACAATTTGTGTTGAATTACTGAAATAAATGAACTTTTCCATGACATTCTAATTTATTGAGATGCACCTGTATATAGTCAAAGCTTTAAGACAAATGTCTACCCAGAATATGATTTCACCAGACTATTTATCAGCTGTAATGATGGGAAGTACTGTTATTACTTATGCTGTTCGGTGGTATGAGAAAGTAAAACTAAACCAGGAATGATCTCCTAATAATCTAGTTATGAACTCTTATATAATCAAAATTTATTCAGACTCAAGAAAATTGTGAATATTTTATTTTTATGATGACTTCATGTTGTGCGACAAATGTGCAACAAAAAAGCTCTTCTCTGAAACTGTACATTAACATTCCTTTGTTCCCTTGTTAGCACTTTAAAAGGGGTTTTCTAATAATATTAGGGTGAGGAAGTAGCTAAACATTTAATATTTGACAACTGTGTTGTGATAAAAGTGTTAAGGTGTATTCACACCAGGAAAGTCCGATATTTCACTTGCTTTTGTCCGGACCAAAGGCAAAAAATTATACATTGTAGCTATTTTAGCCATGAAAGGACGGTGCTCAAGGGATGTGCTGACCAGCTCTCAGGAGTCCTCACAAACCTCTTCAACCTCTCCCTGACACGAGCCTCAATTCCATCCTGCTTGAAATCTTCCACAATTATCCCCATACCAAAGAAATCAGCCACGGATAGCCTCAATGACTATCGCCCCATCGCCCTCACGCCGATCATCATGAAGTGCTTTGAGAGGCTGGTGCTACACCACCTGAAAACCTGCCTCCCCTCCACCTTCGACAATCATCAATTTGCCTACAGAGCTAACAGATCGACTGAGGATGCAATTGCCATAGTTCTCCACAATGCGCTGAGCCATTTGGAACATCAGGAGAGCTATGTGAGGATGCTTTTTATTGATTATAGCTCAGCTTTCAACACCATCATACCGGACATCCTCTTCAGCAAACTCACAGATCTGGGCTTCCCCTCACTCACCTGCACTTGGATCAGGAACTTCCTGACTGACCGTCCTCAGACTGTTAAACTTGGTCCTCATCTGTCCTGCACCCGCACGCTCAGCACTGGCTCTCCTCAGGGGTGCGTGCTGAGCCCAATTCTGTACTCTCTCTATATACGCATGAAGGGGCAGTCGTGGCCTAATGGATAGAGCATTGGACTGGTAACCCAAGGTTGTGGGTTCGAATCCCGGCTCTGGCAGGAAGTGTCCACGACTGAGGTGAGACCCTTGAGCAAGGCACCGAACCCCCAACTGCTCCCCGGGCGCCGCAATGTCGGCTGCCCACTGCTCCACTTGGATGGGTTAAATGCAGAGAACACATTTCACTGCTCATTATACTCTGTATAATTGTGTATGTGACAAATAAAGCTCATCTGAGCTTAATTTGTATTTGTTGACTTCCGCCCAGTCCATCACCAAAACAACATCATCAAATTCGCCGATGATACCACAGTGGTGGGCCTAATCTCAAAGGGGGATGAGGCTGCCTATAGAAATGAGATCCTGAGATTGTCAGAGTGGTGTTCAGCAAACAGCCTGACACTAAACACCACAAAACAAAGGAAATCATCCTTGATTTTAGAAGGCACAAGGCAGATCCTGCTCCCCTCTACATCAATGGAGACTGCGTAGAGAGGGTTCAGACATTCAAATTCCTCAGCACAATCATCTCAGCAGACCTCAAATGGTCAGCTAACTCTACAGCAATCATCAAGAAGGCACAGCAGCGCCTTCACTTCTTGAGAGTGTTAAAGAAGAACCTTCTATCACTCTGCAGTGGAGAGCCTACTGAAATACTGTATCACAGTATGGTATTGCAGCTGTACTGAGGCAAAGAGGAAGGGAATACAGCGGATCATTAACACAGCACAGAGGATCATTGGCTGCCCTCTTCCCTCTCTGAAGCACCTTTACAACTCCCGCTGCCTCAGCAGAGTTCAGAACATTGAAAAAGACCACTCTCACCCTGGTTTCCACCTTTTTAAACTGCTGCCCTCTAGCAGGCGCTACAGATGCATCAAATCACGGACCAATAGACTCAAGGACAGCTTCTTCCCCAGAGCTATAATCACAATGAACACAAGCATGCACTGAACACTCACGTGCACTGACATCTTACTCAGCACAATATGTGTATTATGTGTGTCATATTTTTTTGTGCAATCTCCACTCTTAGTGCAACGTCTTTTAAATCTTTTTTCCGTCAGTGCAGTACAGCATTATATTCCAGTGAAATATCTTCACTTTTTGTGCAATGTTTTTATATTCTCATTCCAAATAGTTTTATTCAGAGCCAGAAGTCTACCTAATATTAGTGCAATAATCAGTTTGACAAGCTGTGACTGATTATTATTTACTTATATATACAAGCAACTCTGTTTATGCTAATTTCCTTATTCTTTTGTCTTAGCTTAACTTTTTTAAATTGTACATCACTTTTTATTATGTACATTTCTTTTTAGTTTTGTGTCTATTATGTACCGTGCACCTTATGTAGAAGCTTTGCCATTTCGTTGTATCTTGTGTAAAATGACAATAAAATGAAATAATAATAATAATAATAATAAAATAATAATTTTTGGTTTCATTTAATTAGATTTTTAATGTGCAAATCTGTTGCGGTCCATCAAATTTATTGGGAAAAAATGAGACCATCTCCACAAATGCTCCACAATCATAAATCATGAAGTCATAGCTTGCAGACACATGACTACCGGGCACCTAGATCAGATCAAAAGAGCACTTTAGCATCTGCGATTCGTAAAAACAAGCCCTGAAAGCCTGAAGACTCACATCTACAAACGGAGAGTAATTTTAGCATTTGGATTGGCTCCTGTTTTTGTGGAGGGTGGAGTTATCATGAAAAGATTGTTTCAGTAAGTGAAAGTGAAAATGAGGCAGGATGTTCTCCTTCCGATTTTTACCAACTCAAACTGAGGCCGGATGTTCTCTTTTCAGTCTTTACGAACTCCTTTATAAACATTTTGTTGATAATATATGGTCGTATCAATAATTTATTCAGACAGTTTTATCAACATAGTCAATGCTCAGTTAAAGGTAAGTTATGAAACAACCGGAAAACACATGTACCTGAACAAGTGTGTCTAGCATGAGAGTGACTTGAGATGCGTTTAATTGTTTAAGTAGGCCTATGAATGATAGCTATTAAACTTTACAAACAATTATAGAATATATATATATATATATATATATATATATATATGTGTGTGTGTGTGTGTAAATATTGTATACTATTTGGTACATAGGCTAAATGTGAAAGCATTGAGAGGCAAAACACATGCATGTTAATACAACATTTTGTGATTTGTCTGTTTACTATGTTTTATTTTCATATTTTTCTTTTTAGCATCCATGTTCTTCAGAGATGAAGTTCTTTTGTTTGACTCTGCTGATTATAAGAGCAATTGGAGTTTCAAGATCAGGTAATTTTTCACACAAATGTGTAAAGAGCTGAAATGTGTGTCTATTCATTGTCTAGGTGAGCTGAAGCTTATTTATAATTATAGTTTAGGCTATATGATAATAACCAGCTAACTGTAAGTTATGTCATTTATTACATGGCTTACTAACTGAATGAAAATGAAAATTTTGATCTGAGCTGAAATAATTGTTTAACTTACTTTTAGAAACCACAGAGACAGAACATTAGCCCAGCTATAGGAAACTGTAGATTTCCTCAATGTGGTCAGTTGGTGATGACATGGACAGCGGGGCGGTTCTAGAATTTCATCCTCGGGGGGCTTAGCCCTCAGAGAGTCCATATACAAAGATACAAATTACTAACTAAACACTTTTACATTGCTTATGAAAACTGTATTACTGTATGAAGTACATATACACAATTACCTAAGTTACTTAAGAGCAGTGAGTGTGATTCTCTGTTTTTCTTTTGTTGTTTGATTAACAATAGGCAATCAGAAATGCGTGGTTCCGTTATACTGACACACATCCAATATTTTCCTAACTTTTTTATGTTTATTTAAGACGTAACTGACTGTGTTTACTTGGATACTCGTCAAGACATCCATTGTGACATAATACTGTATGTATTTGCTAGGGGTGTGCATGAATAGTTGAACATTCGAATATTCGGTCAGTAATTATTATTCAAACGATAAAAACACTATTCCAATTTTACTATGTGTAACTTATGCTGGCCGTAAATGCAGGGAATCCATGATAAATTAAACGCAGTTATAACTAAATGCACTGGTTGGCGCTGTTGAGCGTGTTAACAGGTTGATAGTATTTGATCAGAGAATGTCATCATCTGCCTCGCAAAGTTTACATTTACTTTGATCTACATTATCTTACTGTGGCATAAAGGTGTAAGAGCTCAGATTACTGAATTATCACTAGTAGTGACTACGCCACCCCTGGCTACCCAGATATCTGCAAGACGTCCGTTAAAGATCTCTTGATCTGGAAAGCATCTTCTGTCTACAAACGTCTGGCAGACGTCTTTCAGATGTCAGTTTTACATACAGTCTAAATCATAAGCATCTTAAAGACGTCTATTTGACATCTAAAAGGAGACGTCCTATAGACGTATTCCAGATGAGCAAACACCCTAAAAAATAAATCTTGCAGATGTAAATGCAGACATAAAATAGACGTCTCCGAGATGTATGTGTGCTATCAGGGTAAACACTTGGGGAAATACTAATCAAAGAAAGGCACACAAGCTTGTTCACTCTCACAAATCACCAAACAAAGAGACATGGATATAGACCAATGAAGTTTTATTAAATCATAAATAAAACAGAGACCATGGCGAAGGAAACAGTAAAATGACAGCCCAAAACCACAACAATAAAGAAAGACAAATCAATCACGATCAATAAGTTAAATTAAACTAAGAGGGCCTAATAACTGAGCTGGGGTATCCCCGAGAGTGGGCAGGCTAAGCATTGGGCATCACAACGGCCCACGATGAACCAGCCCTCTGTGAATGAAGTTTCACAAGCACCCACACACTGTAGTGTAATTACACTGCACACAACAGCCTACACCCCACACTTTGGACAAAAGGGAGAGCTTTTTCTCCCCGCACCCGATAGTCCGCCCACTCTGGCTCACCCCGCTCCTAGGGAAGAAAATAAAAAGATAATTACAACCAAAGTCGATATTAATACCAAACACGGAATTAAATAGAATTTCACCAAATCAATAACAACGATAGCAAAATTAACACAAAAGAAAAATCAAGACAAAAGAAAATACAAGTTAAATCTCCAAATTAACTAAAGAAACCACTAATAATAATAATAATAATAACAACAATAATAATTATAATTATTATTACAAAAGATACATTTCACACACAAAAGAACAAATTCAAAGCAAATTAAACTCTAACCAGAGACACTGGAACAAACACAGACAAGGATGCTGATGGAATAGGCTACATTTCCACAAAAGCAGTGAAAATAAATAATAAGACAAAACAAAACAGCAATGTCGAAGCTTGGCCATGTCACAGAGCATGTCACCCTTGCAAGGCTAAAATACACCAAAAGACAAAAGTTAAAATGTACACCTTTTTGAATGCCTGTAGAGATATAAATAATTTTACATACCCTCAACTGGACTTCATCAAATATCCGGCAAACCAATCCCTTATACTGAAAAAGAAACTCAGATATTTTCTAGTAAATTAAAAAGCAATGCGTTACTTTACTAGTCACTTGAAAAAAGTAATATTATTACGTAACTCGCGTTACTTGTAATGCGTTACCCCCAACATTGGACGGGAAAAGAGCGCGTCATGCAAAAGCATCACAAACTCATTCATATTCTGTGCCCGCACTAATAAAATTACGTTACCTACCTACCGGCTGCACAGAAACGTATTAAATCCACGATACACATGCCGGTGTCCTGACATTTTATCCTACCCGTCAGATTTTCCTACCTCGGCTTACTGCGCATGCGGGCATCAATATTGCATCCTTTTTCTCATGCTGAACAACAATATTTAATGTATCTGAATTACTGTAAGGGAAGGTATAGGGTTGGGGTTGGTGTAGACGTTAATAAAACACAATCTAATAGGTAGAAAAAATATTTATTGTTAGTTTCCGGTACTAGATGTGTCCCTTCTATTCACAACCGCGAATATAACACGTAATTACTGTATGTGCATTACTGTAAGGGTTGTTTAAGGTTGTGGTAGGTGTACAAATTAATAAAACATAATTTAACAGGTAGCATTTTTCGTTGTCGAATTGTACTAACCACTGTTTTAATGGGAGGTAGGAAAATCTGACAGGGTAGGACAAATCGACAGAACACCGGCCATGAACTAAACACCAAACACACATTCCTCAGACTCAGAGTGGCGGGATTCCGGAAGTGACAGTAACGTCTCAGGTTACGTATGTAACCATGGTTCCCCGAGTGGGGAACGAGACACTGCATCCCCTAGGGGTCGCTATGGGGAACGCCCTCAGCGTGACTCGTGTCTGAAGATACATATGTAAAAACACCAACTGTTGGCCGGCGACAGCCCATGACGTCACTACCGGCGCGACCATAATAAAAGAGCCGCCGGGAGAATACATCATCCGCTTCTTCGTCTGAAGCTTGCGTCCGAAGCATGGCCCAAAGCCTAGGGGACGCAGTGTCTCGTTCCCCACTCGGGGAACCATGGTTACATACGTAACCTGAGATGTTCCCCTTCATGGGAACTTCGAACTGCGTCCCCTAGGGGTCGCTATGGGGAACGCTATACCCACACCACCATGCTGAGGGAGTGCAAGCCAATTTCGCGAAAAAGGTGAGCACTAAGCCAACTCTACCAGGCTAAGGGAGTTGCCCCCGGGACGGTTGATGGCTGTCAGTGACATTATCCCCTACGGCCAAAAAACCTGAGCTGCATACCCTAAAATCCTTACCTGCTGGGTGCCGGGACTACCGGACCCAGGGTAGAGCTCAAAGGTCTGGAATCAGAAGGATTCCTTTAGGGGGATATGGCCAAGCACCTAGTGGTAGTAACTAGGTCCTTGCCGGTCACTCAGAAGCTACCGCTTGCTCTGCACGAGCTTGCTGAGGGAACTGTCTCAACAGACGCTTTGGTAGCGACACCCTTTTTTTTTTTTTTTTTTTGACCCAATATATATGGGACAAAGGGAGCGGGGCCCAAGGCACAAGCCGAGGCTTTGACCAACTCAAAAAAGGGCACGAAGCTGTGCGCGTAACCCTACCATACAGGATTTTTAGAAAGAACGCAGAATCTTGATGTGCGAACTTACCACTGAGTGGATTTTAAAAAAGTGCCCAAAGTCTAGCGTGTGCACTTACCATAATATGGATTTTTAGAAAAGAACGCAGAACACTTGCTGTGCGATCTTACCACTGAGTGGATTTTTAAAAAGTGCCCAAAGATCTTAGCGTGTGCACTTATCTAGATGGGTAACTTTCTATGGCTCCGGGACGGAGAACTACTCACTCTTTAGAGTGAGAGGGAACTCAGACGCTCAGAAAGGAGCAGCATGCTCATAGATGACCCTCTATGGTGAGGAGAGCAATGCTAGCTCGACCAACAAAGAGAGAGACCTGTCACAGAGCTCTGGAGAGCGGAGAAACTCATTCTTCAGAATGAGAGAGGACTCAGATGCTCAGAAGGGAGCGGCATGCTCATAAGCGACCCTCTAGGTGAGGGGAGCAATGCTAGCTCTACCGACAGCGAGCTCTGGAGAGCGGAGAAATCAACCCTCAGAGTGAGAGGGAACTCAGACGCTCAGAAGGGAGCGGCACGCTCATAGTTGACCCTCGTTGGTGAGGGGAGCAGTGCTAGCCAAAGAGGAGCTCTGAAGAGCGGAGAACTCATCCCTCAGAGTGAGGGGACTCAGACGCCCAGAAGGGAGTGGCATGCTCATAGGTGACCCTCTGTGGTGAGGGGAGCAGTGCTAGCTCAACCAACACGGAGAGCGACCTATCACAGAGCTCTGGAGAGCGGAGAACTCATTCGTCAGAATGAGAGGGAAACTCAGACGCTCAGAAGGGAGCGGCATGCTCGTAGGTGACCCTCTAAGTGAGGGGAGCAATGCTAGCTCTACCAACACGAGCTCTGCAGGGTGGAGAACTCATTCCTCAGAATGAGAGGAAACTCAGACGCTCAGAAGGGAGCAGCATGCTCATAGGTGACCCTCTGTGGTGAGGGGAGCAGTGCTAGCTCTACCCATGAGGAGCTCTAGAGAGCGGAGAAAACATTCCTCCGAGTGAGGGAACTCAAACGCCCAGAAGGGAGCAGCATGCTCATAAATTACCCTCTAGGTTAGGGGAGCAACGCTAGCTCGACCAACAAGGAGAGCGACCTATCACAGAGCTCTGGGGAGCGGAGAACTCATTCCTCAGAATGAGAGGGAACTCAGACACTCAGAAGGGAGCGGCATGCTCATAAATGACCCTCTAGGTGAGGGGAGCAACGCTAGCTCTTACCGACAGCGAGCTCTGGAGAGCGCAGGACTCCTTCCCCAGATGAGAGGAAACTTAGACGCTCAGAAGGGAGCGGCATGCTCACAAGTGACCCTCTAAGGTGAGGGGAGCAAGGCTAGCTCAACCAATCAAGGAGAGCAATCTATCACAGAGCTCTGGGGAGCAGAGAACTCACTCCTCAGAATGAGAGGGAACTCAGACACTCAGAAGGGAGCGGCATGCTCATAAATGACCCTCTAGGTGAGGGGAGCAATGCTAGCTCTACCAACAGCGAGCTCTGGAGAGTGGAGAACTCATTCCTCAGAATGAGAGGGAACTCAGACGCTCAGAAGGGAGCAGCATGCTCATAGGTGACCCTCTATGTGAGGGGAGCAATGCTAGCTCTACCGACAGCGAGCTCTGGAGAGCGGAGAACTCATTCCTCAGAATGAGAGGGAACTCAGACGCTCAGAAGGGAGCGGCATGCTCATAGGTGACCCTCGTTGGTGAGGGGAGCAATGCTAGCTCTACCGACAACGAGCTCTGGAGAGCGGAGAACTCATTCCTCAGAATGAGAGGGAACTCAGACGCCCAGAAGGGAGCGGCATGCTCATAGGTGACCCTCTAGGTGAGGGGAGCAATGCTAGCTCTACCGACAACGAGCTCTGGAGAGCGGAGAACTCATTCCTCAATATGAGAGGGAACTCAGACGCTCAGAAGGAAGCGGCATGCTCATAGGTGACCCTCTAGGTGAGGGGAGCAATGCTAGCTCTACCGACAGCGAGCTCTGGAGAGCGGAGAACTCATTCCTCAGAATGAGAGGGAACTCAGACGCTCAGAAGGGAGCGGCATGCTCATAAGTGACCCTCTAGGTGAGGGGAGCAATGCTAGCTCTACCGAAAACGAGCTCTGGAGAGCGGAGAACTTATTCCTCAGAATGAGAGGGAACTCACCTTTTGTTTTTGTTTTTTGTCCTGGCTTAGCAGGAAATTTCCACCTAAGCTCGGTCAGGTGGATTTTACGGTGGTTACAGGGGAATTAGAGAGGAATAAGAGGGCTTGCCTCTCTCTGACCCGCGCCTCGCTCTCACTCTAGCCGCAGGCGGGGGAGGGGCATGAGTCGCGAGACTAGCCTTCTGGGCCCATCTCTGATCCTCAGACCGAGATGGGCTAGGACCCCTGGTTGTTCGGGCTCAGACCTGGACTTTATAGAACCTTATCCAGGTCTTTCAGCAGATCAGTCTGGTACGCCTTAGTGTACAACGAAGGTCTGACCTGCTGCTGCATATGCCCTGCCATTTAAGCAAGATTCAGGGGCTTAGATGGCAAGGAGGGAGCCTTGAGAGAGGATGTCTCGCCCACAGAGAGATAAGCTGGCTATCATCTCTTGCACAGGGGGCATCCCCTCATAGCCATTTTCACGCATCCCCTCAATGTCAGCATAACTAGTATGCTGAAACCTATGAATACGAGAAAAAATTGCTGTTTCCACTCCTTCTCAACCTCCACATCGAGATTTATGAAGAAAGGAAGGCTCGCATGAGCTGGGGGTTTATGGCCAGAAAGGTTTATTTTTATGATCCATAACCTCCAATAACTCGTTCATATGCAGTGCAGGAGGATTGAGAAGGTTCAGTCTCAACTTCCTCGCCCTCAAACATCTCCTGCTCTTCCTGGGCATAACCCAGCAGAGCACTAGCCGCTGAATCTGATGATGTCAGAAAGATCTGTGACGAGCGTCCCGAGCAGTCATTAGTGTTGCCCTGGAGACGGACGAGAAACACCTGCACCCGCTCATCACGGCTGGATCGGCCACACCTGAGGCTCGTTTGCCCACGGCCAGATAAGCCGTGTGAGGCTGGGTAATAGAGAGCCTGATCTCCGCTATGCAGAGAACTAACGTGCCTGCTTCTTCTGATTTCAGACGCCAGCGAGTGACCGATCCAGCTCTGCCACGAGCACAGCTCCAACTCACCGCACCACGGGAATCACCCACGGAGAGCACCGCACCTTCTCAGCAAGCCACTCTTCACACCGCACCTTCTCTGTGTGAATAAATCCACCCTCCGGGGTATTTGTTTGAGCTCACCTTGTCGTGTGATTCTTCCGCCCCATCACAGATCGCATCGTCACAATCCAGCAGCTCACTCTCGTTCTCGGCCGACGCGCGCGAAAAGGGGCGGTCCCTCTCTAATTCATCAGCCATATCCAACTGCGAACCCCACGATTTCATTCGCCTCCGTGCCTCGGCAGCGGTGGGTCCCGAATCGCGGGAGGCAGACGGCTGCCCCTCTTTCCTTGAAAAGAGGGACAGACGAGAGTGCACGCAGATTTCCCCTCAAGGACATTGTGTGCGTGCTCCTTGCCCAAACAAAAGACGCAAAGTTTGTGTGTGTCATTGGGTGTCAAATAACGAGGACACGGATCCACACACAATCTTAAACGCCTTGCTAGTGCTCGCCATGATAGAGAGAAAACTGTACTCTTACCAGAATGCATGCTTCAAACAAAACAGGCAGTGAAGACGAAGAAGAGGATGATGTATTCTCCCGGCGGCTCTTTTATTATGGTCGCACCGGTAGTGACGTCATGGGCTGTCGCCGGCCAACAGTTGGTGTTTTTACATATCAGACACGAGTATGAGGGCTTCCCCAGCGACTAGGGGACGTTTGAAGTTCCCATGAAGGGGAACGCAGTGACACGATAACTTGGCATACCTCAATTCAGGGGGGATGCCCCTTATATACACAGCGATACCACTCAATTAGCCTCTGAAGGTGTACATTTCCCACGAACCAGCATTCACCACATTATTAAATGATCTGACAAAATTTAATTACTTCTTATCAAATGAATTAGTGAAACTGATTTATAATAACAAAAAAGTAGTATTTGCTCAAGATGCGAAAGTGAACTAAGTTTAGTCACGCGCTGTCCATGCATTGCCTTTCAGTGTATGCGCTTCATTCAAATGTGTGCGCGCACAGTTACGATCTATCATAGCCCTTGATTGAGATCTCTCTCCTGCCATTTTGCCCTTGAAAGCGAGAATGATAAACTTTCTTGAGGAACCAGCACTGGCCTGATTGTTCAGATTGCTGATTATAGTTTTAGGGGGGACTGAGATGATCAAATGCAGAGCCAATTTGGCGGTTTTCCTGTGGCTAATTTTATACACAATGATTACAAAAACATTTCTCATTGAAAAAAATATATTTATATGTTTTTTATTTATACATTTTTTTCCCTTTCTGGGGCCTGAAAAAGGGAGAATTTTGGTCAATATAATTAAATAATATTTAGTTGAATGCATTTTTGTGCTGGCACCTTGGCTGATTAAGGTCTGTCATGGATAAATAAATATGAAAATAAAACCGCCAGTAGGTGGCAGCAAGTCCCTGTTTTAATAAATGACTTACTAAATCATTCATATGAAATGATTCGTTGAAAAAGGCTGATTCAATAGAAACTAAATAAGTGAAACCATCTGAATGGACCGCTGAATCACTGGCTCACTCGATTCATTAAAAAACTGATAAAAAACACAAACACAGTGTTGCTATGCACTGTTGTATAAAACTAATAGTACATTTGTGCTTGCGGCCTCATGCACATGTGCTGATATACAGAAAAGTACATTGCTTGTGCAATGAATATAAAAACGTAAAACTCATGCATGGGTATTTTTTGTTTCATTGCTGTAATTATAAGGGTATTCTAACTGTATTATAATGGGCTTCATCCAGCAGTGAATGCTTTTTTTTCTCAAAGTTGGATAATGTCAGCTCTCCTTGTCAGTCCTGTCTTCCTGTGTCTTGTGTTTCCCTTTTTTCTCGTGCCCATATTTGGTTTTCCTGTTTCCATTTTTTTCCCGTTGATTTGTTGATTTAGTTCCATTAGTTTCCAGCTGTGTGTCATTATTTATCCAATTACCCCACTGTTTATTAGCCCTGTGTTTCCCTGAGTCTAGTGTCCGCTGTTAAATGTCTTCTGTGTTTGTGCTACGTGTGTTCCTGCCTGCCCGTGTAATCCCATGGATGTTTATTAAAGATGTTTGCTTGAAGCTACTCCACATTTCCTCGTTCCTTGCTCCTTCACAGTAGCAGCTAATCGTGACACTCCTACAGTCACACATACATTATGTCAGGAGAATGTCTTTTAATTCTAATCAAGGAAAAATCATACCCTCTGTTGTCTTCTTTTTAAAGAACCTCAGAAGTTGCGCTTGAACCATTTTGCGCGAAAAATTATGAAATTGCTACTGCTTGGGCACAGCTTGTTACAGTACCAAGTTCTGATTGGCCAATCGCCGTTATTTATTTCATAAATTATCATAAATAGAGAATTTTAACATTTCATGTGCATGATAAGTTTTATGTAATACACAAAATGAATAATCCAAAGGGGATGATAAGGGGGATGGTGGTTTTACAGAGGGGATGCTTTTTGACATTTTCTTCGGCCAGGGGGGTGCCATCCCCCGCATCCCCCCTCAATTCAAGTCCTGCTTGTGCATATTTAAATATGATGACTACTTTTATGATATGCTTTTTTGAAGGTTAACAGTTCAACTGACTACAGGTTCACTTTTAATTTGACCAGCTTTGTTTCTCTTGTAACAGACCGGTATGACGTAGTGGGTCCTGCAGATGCTGTGTTTGCTGTAGCTGGTGAAGATGTGATTCTGCCCTGTTCAGTCAAACCCAAAATCAGTGTTGTGGACATGAGAGTGGAGTGGTCTAGATCTGATCTGAGAGGTTCACTAGTGCATCTCTATGATGATCATGATGACAGAAACACAGGTCAGAGTCAGGCCTATAGAGGGAGAACAAAACTGAGTCATCAAGAACTACAGAGAGGAGATGCATCACTCAAACTCTCATCAGTCCAAGTCTCTGATGAAGGACGTTATATGTGTTTTATTCAGTCCAAATCCTGGTTTGATGACACCACTGTTGATTTCAAAGTTGAAGGTGAAACCAATGAAACTAACATTTAATGATTTTAGTCTTGATGCTTGTTGTATGTTGCTGTTTTATTATGTTGTTTTTTGCTCTTGTCAGCAGAACAGAAACAGGTTTGTAGACAGAAAAAGTTTACTCAATGAATGTTGCTGATGTTGGTCTGTAGTTGTAGGACGTCCTCCGGTGATCACTGTAGATGGGTTTGATGATTCAGGAGGGCTTCATCTACAGTGTGAATCTGAAGGTTGGTATCCTGAGCCTGTTCTTGAGTGGCTGAACAGTGAAGGAGTCAGTTTGAGTTCAGAAACTACAGAGACACACAGAAACGCAGACCGATTCAGTGTGAAACACACCATCACTGTACATGACAGAGACGACAAGATTCACTGCAGAGTCAGACTGAGACATCACATGCTGGAGGCACTGATTATCAGCTCAAGTAAGTACTGGGTTTGATAATGTATTTTATTTTTCTCACATGTGATTTTAAAATACTATTTATAATTATTAATATGCCGTTGAGTTAAATTATGTGTTTAATTAGGCATGTAAAATGTGCAGTGTTGGAGAGCCTCCAGGAATGTGATTGGGAACCACTGTATTATACTATACAGATTTTTTTTATTATCAAACAGTAACAACTGTTTCACTAGACACAATATGCTCAGTGTAAGTCACTGTTTTTATTTTTACAGGTAATATGTTTAATTCTTGGAAGACACCAGTCAACCTGATTTCAGTTATAGTGGTGGTCATTGTGATTGCTGGAATTTCTGGATTACTGATAGCTGTGTTTGTGAAAAAATATAGGGGTAAGGTTTATTTGTCATGATTATGTTCTGTTTTCTGTTTCATTAGGCACGTTTGACTTGAAGCAGTGCTGCGCAGAATGATCAGTGTATGACATCAAAATACAGCGAGAGCGATAAGAGAGCAGACGGATCCTTATGCTTTCAAATCGGTCTCACTGTACTTTGATGCCATGCACTGATCTTTCGGTGCAGCGCTCCTTCATGTTGAACGTGCCTATTATGTGTCAGTGTCCCTGTCTTGTGACCCAGTTTTCCTTGTGTCTGATTGTTGCATTCAGTTCACCTGTTGTCCAATTAACTAATTAGTTCCTTTGTTTGGTCTTGTGTATGTACTCCTTTTGTTCCTGAGTTCTTTTGTTCTGTCTATAGCCCTATTCTGGTGCTAATTCTCATGGGGACGTAAGTTATTTCTCACCATTTACAGGGGGAAGTTGCTGATTTTATTGCTGTCCAAATCCAGAATGTCAGTTTTCAATCTCTTACCACTGAAATCCCCAGCCAAATTACCTACTGTTTTTTTTGACAAACACAAGGTCGTATGGTAATTTAATTGCCGTCTGAATCCACATCTCTGAGTTTACAAGAGGAAATTGATTCAAAATCAAATGTTTTAATTTATCTTTCTGCACCACAGTGAGTGGGAGCAGAAAGAAGAAAAGTAAACATTAAACTTGAATGTTAAACACGTAAACATTCAAAATAGGTCTTCATTATGGCAGCAGGTATGCAATACCATTTTAAAATGTGTAGGCCTATTATGTACAGTTTTACACATAACTACTGTAATCCCATATAATTATAAAAAAACTGTAGAGTGTCTATTTTCCTATTTTCAAACAGGAGATTTAAATAATAAAATAATAAATTGGATTTTATATGATAAAACATGCTTGGACTATTAAGAATACATTTTACATAATAATAATTCATTTTTATAAATTTTATACAATAATAAGAATAGCTTTGTAAATAATATAAATTTTATTTACAGCAGACAATGTGACTCGCCACGTGAGCAGTGCATTCCTAGGTTTCGCAAGATCACAGAACTCGCTTCTCCACTTTGAATAAATCGCCATCCGAATTCATGAGTTTTATCGCCGAGCTGCCATGTAAATGTATTTTTACAGACGTCCACATGAGAAACAATTACTGTCCGAATGTTTTGAATGAAAGACTGTTCATTTGATTATTCATCTTCATGCCCAACTTACACTACAACTACCTGTGATGTCATCGGTTTTCTCACATTTAAAACATGAAATATACATATATTGTATGTTAATATTTATTACAAATGTGCTTATAAAACATCTCGGTTATGTATGTAACCCTCGTTCCCTGAAGGAGGGAACAGAAACGTTACATCGACTGACGTTAGGGTCTCACTCGGGAGCCCCAATCATTCAAACTTTCAAAAAAAGTGGGGGGACACAATGACAGAATGTGAAAAACTTGGAAAATAAAGGGAATCAAGGGGAACACGGTGGAATCCAACCGTGGCAGAAAGTGAGACATCAATGCCAGGTCCGGAGACAAGAAGGCAACTCCGGATGCAGTAACAGCCTTGTACGCCAAGGTGATGACATCCACCAACCAATGAGCCAGACTCTGCTTGGAGACAGCCATCCCCTTCTGCTGTCCTCCAAAGCAGACAAAGAGCTACTCAGAGCGTCTGAAGCTCTGGGTGCATTCCACGTGAATGCGCAAGGAGCGGATGGGACACAGCAACGCAAGGGCTGGGTCTGCCTCCTCTGAGGGCAGTACTTCAAGCTCACCTCCTGGTCTCGAAAGGGAGTGATGGGAACCTTGGGCACATAACCAGTCGGGGGCCTCAAGGTAACATGAGAATCAGCCAGACTGAGAGTATCTATCACAGCCTGAGAAAGGCCAGAGAGGTCTACTGCGTCCCATCTTGAAGCCAGATGTGCAGGTTCCATAGATCGGATCGCGTGTGCCAGATCGTGACCATCCCCTGAGAAAGAAGGTCCTTCCTCAGGGTAATCGTCCAGGGAGGGGCTGTTGCGAGGTCGACAAACCAGGTCCAGGTGGGCCAGAACGGCACAACCAACAAGACCTGCTCCTCGTTCTCCCTGATCTTGCACAGGGTCTGTGTAGGAAAGGCATACTTGCTTAAACCCTGGGGCCAGCTGTGTGCCAGTGCATCCGTGCCGAGGGGGGCCTCGGTCAGGGAATAAAACAGCCGGCAGTGTGAGGACTCTTGGGAAGCGAACAGGTCCACCTGGGCTTCCCCGAATCGACTCCAAACCACCTGAGGATGGAGTCTCCGGGGAGGGTAAGCTGTCGTGACAATAGTTACCATGACGTGACAATAGTTACCATGGTGCTGCTCTGTTCAGTTGCCTTTCGGGTAGCTCCGCTCAGATTGTGCTATTATCTACTTTATGTATTTTTACTTTCTCTTTTCACACGCATAACGTCTGCACTGATTATTTACGACAAAAGAACACTTTTGGACATTGGACACCGCTATACTAACCTGCTTCAGGACACTTTATCCACGGATCCAATGTGGCCATTGGAGATACTTCGGAGCACCCAGGTGAACAAAGGCTACCTGAATAATCCCAGGAGGTGAAAGAAACACCGCGGGCGACGTGCTGGAATCTGCAACAGACTGAGGAAAAGGGCTCACAGTCCTCCTCTACCGAGTATTCTGCTCGCTAATGTCCAATCAATGATCTTTTGACTTTAATGTTTAATCAGGAAGTTTTCTTTTAAATGCTTTTATTTTGTACAAAATAAAAGCATTTAAAAGCAAACCTCCTGATTAAACATTAAAGTACACTAGTGTGAGAAACAGTGCAAATTTTCATAATTTTTTATCTCATATTGTGAAAATTATTCATAAAAAAATATTTTTTCACTCAAAAAACGAGGCAGCTACTCTCAGATAAACGAGGGCTACGATTAATAAGATGCAAATAGAAACACAAAACCAGTCCTAAATGAAAGAAAACAAGTTGACAAAAAGAATGAATCCAATATTTAGTGATAATATAGCATAATGACAGATTTATAAGCAGTTGTTTGGAGTCCGGTAATTTTTGACCGGGAACACCACAAGTGTTACTAGGTGAAATAAAACCCACAAAAAATTACGAAAATTTGTAAAAAAAATTAATGAGAAGTACTTATACCCTATGTGAACAAAGTCAGTAAGTTTGAGTCCAATGCGATAACGTTAACTAGTATTTTCGGGAAAAATAAAATCTTTTTCGGGTCAATTTGACCCGAACACAACCAGAGGGTTAACTGAATATTGAATGGGCTACCCTCTGTATACAAAAAATAGTGACACAAGTCCCAAAAGTATATATATATGTAAAAAAAAAAAATTCTATAAAAAAAATTATAATCTTGCAAACCAAACTTGAAATTATGATAAAAATGATAACATTAATTAAAACAATCTTTTATTAATGTTTATAGTTGTTGTTCCTAGTGTTGAGAAACAAGAACATTAAAATAATAACATATTTTTTTTCTCTTGCCTCTTTTTGTTCAGAACGTTCTTCAGACTATACATTTTTACAGAATCAGAAGAGCCAAATACGAGATGGTAAATTTATTTATATTATTATTATTATTTATATTTGTAAACCTTATAGAAAAGATTTTGTCTAAAATTATTACCCCTCTTTAACAATTTCCATCTGCTTTTAGTGATCACACATGTAAGAAAACATAAAGGTGAGTAAAAAGTGCAATTCCATAATTTCATCCAAATTCATCATTGAGTTCATTTATGGTAATTTTAGAGATTACAGTTATAGTAAAACACTTTTAAAGCATATATAAAATATCACAGAGTAAAATGCAATCAAAAGATTTTGATCCTAAACCATCAAATATAATTTCTGTAATATATGTTCCCGTTTTGTTTATTTGTTTTTTTTCCACTCTTTATATTATGAAAGCAACCATAAAAATAAAAAATAGCATAATTATTTTTACCATCATTTACATTAATTAGGTCCAAAAGTCCACTAGTGAAAATGTTTCACCTTTTTTTCTAAAATTTTTGTCAGCTCATTTTAACAATCTAGTCTTAGATATGTCAACATTTTGCTTAAATAGGACCCCATGGTGCAAGATTGAGCAGAGCTGGAATCTAGACAAAAACAAGCTCAAATATAAAAAAGGTTTACCTTGTTGAGTCACATGATAAGTAAATCTAACGGATAACTAGTTGTGTCCAAACATTTAACTGGTACTGTACATCTGCTAAACTTTTTTTCTTTAACAGTGGATGTTATTCTGGATGATGATACGGCTCATCCACGTCTCATTGTGTCTGATGATGGGAAACAAGTGAGATATGGAAAGAATCGAACAAAAGGAGTGGATGGAGAAGAGCAAAATGAAAAGTTTGATACATATCTTGGTGTTCTTGCGAAGGAGGGATTCTCATCAGGGTGTTTTTACTTTGAGGTTCAGGTGAAGGGACAAACTTTGTGGGATTTAGGAGTGGCCAGAGAATCTATTAACAGGATCGGGGACTTCAATCTGCATCCTAGGGATGGATACTGGATTGTGGGTCTCAGATATGAGAAATATCTGTCTTACTTTCCAAAAGAACTTTTTTCCATCAAAGTGAAGCCTCAGAAGGTGGGGGTGTTTGTGAATTATGATGAAGGTCTGGTCTCCTTTTATGATGTGGAGTCCTTGTGTCAAATCTACTCTTACACATGTCAGTGTTTTAATGAGAAACTCTATCCATTTGTTTGTTTTGGTCATAAGTGGAATGAAAACTCCACACCACTGATTATCTGTGATGATTACGGAGATCTGTCAATGAGTTTACATGAACAATTTAAATAAAATAAAAAAGAGTAATAAAATAATCAAGTATTATTTAAACTATCAGTAAAAATGTGGACAGACAAAGATTTTTTTATGTTTCACATTATCTTAAAAACCTTCTGATAAATACTTCAGCTTAAATGGCTGAATGTGTCAAATGTATGTTCCCATTTAGTTCTTGTTTTTCCTTATTTGGTTTAGTTTCTGTTCTAATTATTAGTTAATCATCGTTCGTTCTGTTTCACCTGTGTTGATTAATCATCTTGTTTGCTCCTTTTGTTTGCCTGTCTTTATAAGCTATCAGTTTCTGTTCACCCTTTGTCCTGGATTGATGTTTTTTATGGAATATATGTGTTGCTGAGGAATTTGCCTGTACTTTGTTTTGAAGTTTGAATTAAAGACTATTTACATTTACTCTATTGTCGTGCGCTTGACTACAATCACGAACCCCTGACAGATTGAGTGTGACTAAATATAAGCTCAGATTTTAGATAGTTTTCAGTTGTCTCATTTTGCTCACCACACCATTCCCACAATGCCATTTGTGTCATTTCATAGATTTCATGAGGATAGCAGAGAATTATTAGTTGTGTCCAAACTTAAATTAGATTTTGAAAAATACATAATTTTAAGTTTATTTAGATATTATATAATGAGTAAATGAGTAAGTACTCACATATATTCATTGTCATTTTATTTATCTGTTTATATATTTTACAATTACTGTTTTCTGGTTGTCCACGGTCAGTCCGTTGTTCATAATTAGTTCCGATTACGCTAACCAAAATATCTTTGCACACAATGGATCAAAAACAATGTACAATCGCAAATTTATTTTCAGAGAACAGATTAAACATACAAATGCATTTACAGTATATTTATCAGATGGTTTTATCCAATGTGACTTTCAAATAGAAGCATTCAATTCACTTATGTCCATACAAAAGTCAATCACGAAATTAACCATGGTTTAACTATGATTGTTGTAGTAAATTCACAGTACCTACCATAACATGATCTTACTACAACATAGTAGTAAACCTAGTAACTACAAATTTGACCATGGTTTCAAAATCTATGGTTACCACAGTTTTACTCCAGCATTACTAAAATATTACTAAAGTAGAACCATGATATAAAAAATCTTAGTTTGAGAGAAAAAAAACTGGTTACTAGTTTTGCCATAGTAAAAACATGGCTAACTGTTCTAAGGGTAAAATGCTTTCACAATCACAGCAGCTTTAGAAAATGCATGTTTTAAGGTTAAAATGTAGTATCCTCCTCTATTCCCTCACCTACCCATTTCTCATCTCTGGATGTGAATGCTGCTACTGATACTTTATGCTCTACTTTAACCACTTGTCTAGATGAAATTTGTCCTCTCTCCTCCAGGCCAGCACGGACTGCCCCTTCTAACCCCTGGTTATCTGATGTTCTTCGTGAACATCGGACCAGACTCCGAGCGGCAGAGAGAAAATGGCGAAAATCAAACGAGCCGTCGGACCTGAGTATGTATCAATCGTTTCTTTCATCTTTCTCTGCTGAAGTCCACACTGCCAAATCGTCACATTTCCATAACAAGATCAACAATGCTCCAGATATGCGTAATCTCTTCAGAACATTTAATTCTCTCCTCTGTCCCCCTTCACCACCTCCCACCACTTCTATAACAGCTGATGACTTTGCAACTTTTTTTACAGACAAAACTAAAACAATCAGTAGTCAGTTTTCACCTCCACTCACACAGGACCCCCAACCATCTAGATCCACTGCTCAAACTCCCATCTTCTCCTTCTGTCCCCTCACTGAGGCAGAAGTATCCAAACTTCTCCTCTCCAGCCATCCTACAACATGTCCTCTAAACACAATCCCCTCACACCTTCTCCAAGCAATCTCTCCCGCACTCTTACCAGCACTCACACACATCATCAACACATCTCTCCTCACAGGCATCTTCCCCACTGCATTCAAGCAGGCTCGGGTAACCCCACTGCTCAAAAAAACCTACATTAAACACTTCTCTTTTAGAAAACTACAGACCTGTCTCTCTCCTTCCATTCATAGCCAAAACACTCAAATGAGTTGTCTTCAACCAGGTCTCATTGTTTCTTTCACAGAACAACAAACTGGACGCTAAACAGTCAGGTTTCAGGAGTGGCCATTCAACTGAGACTGCGCTACTCTCGGTCACTGAAGCCCTGCAAATTGCAAAAGCCGATTCCAAATCATCAGTCCTCATTCTGCTGGATCTGTCTGCCGCTTTTGACACTGTCAATCATCAGATCCTCCTGTCCACCCTCTCATCACTGGATATCACTGGGATTCCACTTTGCTGGTTTGAATCCTATCTCACTGGTCGGTCTTTCAAGGTGGCCTGGGGAGGAGAGGTATCCAAAACACATCAACTGGTCACTGGGGTTCCCCAGGGATCGGTTCTTGGACCTCTCCTTTTCTCCACATACACTACATCGCTGGCTCCCATCATACAGGCACATGGCTTCTCCTACCATTTCTATGCTGATGACACACAGCTCTATCTCTCATTTCGACCAGATGATCCAACGGTAGCTGCACGGATCTCAGGCTGCCTGGCGGACATCTCGGCATGGATGAAAGAACACCATCTACAGCTCAACCTGGCAAAGACTGAGCTTCTTGTCTTCCCTGCAACTCCAACTCTACAGCAATCGATCTTGCAGGTTTGCACTACACAACATCAGAAAGATCAGGCCCACATCAGGATTTCTGACAGAGCATGCTGCACAACTTCTTGTCCAGGCCCTTGTCATTTCTAGACTGGACTACTGCAATGCTCTTCTAGCTGGGCTTCCATCAAACACAATCAAACCTCTACAAATGATTCAGAATGCAGCGGCACGACTGGTCTTCAATGAGCCCAAAAGAGCCCATGTTACACCTCTCTTTGTCTCCTTGCACTGGCTACCAGTTGCAGCTTGCATCCAGTTCAAGACACTGCTGCTTGCATATAGAACAACCACAGGCTCAGCACCCACCTACTTCCACTCACTATTACGAATTTACATCCCCTCCAGAAGTCTGAGATCTGCTAGTGAGCGACGCCTCGTGGTACCATCACAGAGAGGCTCAAAATCACTCTCCAGAACATTCTCTTTCACCATTCCTGGCTGGTGGAATGATCTTCCTACCCCCATCCGGAATGCTGGATCCCTGTCAATTTTCAAGCAACAACTGAAAACTCATCTCTTTCAACTCTACTTGACTTCATCATAAAAAAAAATAAAACATAAAAATAATTCTTTCACTTTTTCAAAATCTTCATCTTTCTCTTTATCTTTCTCTCCTTACCTTGCTAGCTTGTACTTATTTGAACAATGCCTGAGACTTGGTGTTATTGGCACTTCCTCTGTATGTTTGCCTCTTCAAGATTAATCGCTTTATGTACTCCCCAATTGTAAGTCGCTTTGGATAAAAGCGTCTGCTAAATGACTAAATGTAAATGTAAATGTTAATGTAAAATAAAAAACAGAAAAAAACAAAAACTGCCTTGATTGACTCAATGGGGAGCATCTTCTGGCCACAAATTAATGCATCTTCTGGCAACAAATTAATGTCCATATGACAATAACTCATGTGCTCAAAGTCATGTTGTAACGGTGCCGACAAGACGAGAGGCGTGCGGACCCATATGCAAGCTTTTATTGATAGACATGGTCAAAAACACAGGCAGGGTCGAACAAATGGCAAACAGGTATATAGAGGGCAAGGCAGAGAGATAATCCAGGTAACAAGCAGAAGGTCAAGAACCAGACAACAAGGCAACATGGAAAGACTAGACTGAAACTAAAATAAGAAACGGAAACTAGGAATGGCTCCGTAAAGCAGCAAACACTCGGAGAGTGAAAAACGCAGAACAATACAAGAGACTGAACACAAAAACAAAACACGGAAAGGCTTGGTAAGTAGCTAACATTTGGAGAATGCTAAATGCTAAACAATACTCGACGATGACAGAGAGGAAGTCCATGGCTTAAGTAAGCTGTGTGATCAGTGCAATCAGCTGTGTGTGTCGTCAGTGCAGTGAATGATGGGAATTGTAGTCCGTGGGTGAACGCAACAGTAGTGTAGTGCAAGAGTCAATTCGATGGAAGGGCGACCTCTGGTGGCTATCGGGCAGAAGGCCAAAGACCGGATTCGTGACACATGTTCAGTTAAACAGATAAACATTAAAGGGTAAGTTTGGTGAACTTAAATCTACTTTATACTGTCACAAAGTCTGTCATTTGTAAATGAACAATATTCGGATAATGCAAAACATTATTTGGCTGACAAATAAATGGGGATATTTCATGGAACTCAGAGAAATATTAAACATTGTTTGTTCACATATATTACCATCATATTAACAATACAAAGTGTGTTGAAAATCAATCAACGTATGCTTTAAAGGGGACCTATTAGACAAATATCACTTTTATAAGGTGTTTGAACACAGTTGTGTGGCCTCAGTATGTGAAAACAACCAGCCTGTATTGGTAAAAATCCACGCACTCATTTTTGTATAATCTAAAAAATATATAAATAGTCTCTCAGAATGAGCTGTTTCAGATTCTCCCTCTGTTCACGTCACTGAGGGAAAAAAGTCCCACCCATTTTTGACGCTGCCCTATAAGTATATTCAGAATATAAGTTTATTTAAATTTAACAAATGGTGTCTAGCTGGTGGAGATATTCATGGATAGTCATATACAAAGTTTTAAATGTTTAAACGGCTTGCCATTATGTCAGCGCCAAAGAGGCTTTTTAAGTGTTGTGTTTTGGGATGCACTAGTAATGAACATAGGAGTCTCTATAGACTCCCTCCATCTGAGCTGAGGACTCAGATGTTAAGTTTCATTGTCTGAGGAAATGTCCTGGAAAAAATCGGTAAATTCCCCAATACGTGTAGGAATCAATACCAACGCTTCGTACTAGGGCTGTAGTACTCGAGTCCGGACTCGAGACGTTTTTCTATCGTCTCGGTCTATATGCTTTTTTTTATCTTTCGAAACAAAAACATTAATCTGGCGTGCTTGTTCGGAAAATGGGTAATGTAATTGGTTTAACTCCATCTAGAACGGGCATTGCCATTGGTCGCATGTTAAATGCACAGCTGCGTCATATGCCTGGCTCCGAGTGTGCGTGCTGCGTGGAGGCATAAATGATTTTTATTTTGGCCACAGACACGATGTCGGCGAGTTGCATTATACAGTTTGGTTTTACAAAGTTCGTTGGAGTTTTCCCTCTCACTTTCCTTCGCTTTTAAATACCTTATTAATGCCCGTGCGCATTTTGCTTTCACTTTCATTTCCGGTCAATTGCTTATCTATAACTTACAACAACAACTTTTCTGCAATAAACATGGGACTTTAATTAACAAAACGAATAAAAATACACAATTACCATGCTATAAGCCTAATATAAAATAACAAACTTACAAAATGTTTAAATGTAAAAAAAAAAAAACAGAAAATCATCAAACGCTGTGGCACCAAATGAATAAGAAAAATAACGAATAAGAGCAAAACGAATAAAGCCTGGAGGCACGGCATACACCTGGATGTAAAATAAAATAAATAAATTACACAAAAATTTAAATAAAGTAAAAAATAAGCAAACACTGTGGCAATGGCTGGGCGATTTATCAGATTTTATCGATCAATTCGAATTTAATATTTTGCCACAATTAGATTTTTTATAAATCGAGGAATCGCGATTTTGAATAGAAATGTTACCAAACGCTAGAATTAGACACTTTGATAATAACAGTAAAGAGAAAAGAACAATCCAACCGCATGTAGGCGCACATGATTAACCGCTCACGTGTGATGCTCTCTAGGTGCCATTCACACAGAATGTTTTGTGTTGACAAAGATGCGACGCGGGCAGTGGAATAGGACAAAATGCAAGAAGATGTGAGTTAAACATCTTTTAATAACTAGAGCTCCGTGTTTTTAGAAAACCGTTTAATGCACGAGACGCTGCAAGAAACGCGAGAGCAACAGTCAATCGCGACGATGTTAACATATAAAAAAACAATGGAAAAGTGGCATAATCGAATACAAAACCTGTGATGACCTATGAAATTTCTGCTGTATGTCTAATATTTCAGGTTTGCATCAGGGTGACAGGCTGAAAACTACTGTTCATTGTTTTACAGAGTCTTTATAGTTAATAATAGCACTCTATGTGTTATACCTTCAGTCATTTTGAATTTGAATTGCTTGATCATTTTAAGCATTTTTCTTGCATTATTTCTGAACATATAGCCTAATATGCATAAGAATGGTTTGTACAAGATGTAGTTGTAGTTCATGCATCTTTTCTGCAAATATATTTAGTGATTTTTTTTTTACATTTACATCATGAAGACAACTTCATGTGTGGTGCACTTAGAATATACTTTTCTTTAACTAGAGGGTTAATAAAGAAAAAGTTGCTTGAATCATGTTGTAGTTACATTTTCAAGTTGACTGTTTAAAATCTTACAAAATCAAGAATTGGTCAAATATTCTGAGAAAATCAAGATTTAATTAGTTTTTGCCATATCGCCCAGCAATAATAAAAAAAAAACTTCCAATTTTTAATTTCTTTATTTTTTAAATCTTTAATTGTCTGTTCTCTAACTGAACTAAATGAACACCTGTAACACGGTCTATATCCCCCATCCCCGGGGATGTATATATTATATAGCATTTATATTACAAACCCGATTCCCAAAAAGTTGGGACACTGTACAAATTGTGAATAAAAACAGAATGCAATGATGTGGAAGTTTCAAATTTCAATATTTTATTCAGAATACAACATAGATGACATATCAAATGTTTAAACTGAGAAAATGTATAATTTTAAGGGAAAAAATAAGTTGATTTTAAATTTCATGGCATCAACACATCTCAAAAAAGTTGGGACAAGGCCATGTTTACCACTGTGTGGCATCCCCTCTTCTTTGTATAACAGTCTGCAAACGTCTGGGGACTGAGGAGACAGGTTGCTCAAGTTTAGGAATAGGAATGTTGTCCCATTCTTGTCTAATACAGGCTTCTAGTTGCTCAACTGTCTTAGGTCTTCTTTGTCGCATCTTCCTCTTTATGATGCGCCAAATGTTTTCTATGGGTGAAAGATCTGGACTGCAGGCTGGCCATTTCAGTACCCGGATCCTTCTTCTACGCAGCCATGATGTTGTAATTGATGCAGTATGTGGTCTGGCATTGTCATGTTGGAAAATGCAAGGTCTTCCCTGAAAGAGATGACGTCTGGATGGGAGCATATGTTGTTCTAGAACTTGGATATACCTTTCAGCATTGATGGTGCCTTTCCAGATATGTAAGCTGCCCATGCCACACGCACTCATGCAACCCCATACCATCAGAGATGCAGGCTTCTGAACTGAGCGCTGATAACAACTTGGGTTGTCCTTGTCCTCTTTAGTCCGGATGACATGGCGTCCCAGTTTTCCAAAAAGAACTTCAAATTTTGATTCGTCTGACCACAGAACAGTTTTCCACTTTGCCACAGTCCATTTTAAATGAGCCTTGGTCCAGAGAAAACACCTGCGCTTCTGGATCATGTTTAGATATTGCTTCTTTTTTGACCTATAGAGTTTTAGCCGGCAACGGCGAATGGTACGGTGGATTGTGTTCACCGACAATGTTTTCTGGAAGTATTCCTGAGCCCATGTTGTGATTTCCATTACAGTAGCATTCCTGTATGTGATGCAGTGCCGTCTAAGGGCCCGAAGATCACGGGCATCCAATATGGTTTCCCGACCTTGACCCTTACGCACAGAGATTGTTCCAGATTCTCTGAATCTTTGGATGATATTATGCACTGTAGATGATGATAACTTCAAACTCTTTGCAATTTTTCTCTGAGAAACTCCTTTCTGATATTGCTCCACTATTTTTCGCCGCAGCATTGGGGGAATTGGTGATCCTCTTCCCATCTTGACTTCTGAGAGACACTGCCACTCTGAGAGGCTCTTTTTATACCCAATCATGTTGCCAATTGACCTAATAAGTTGCAAATTGGTCCTCCAGCTGTTCCTTATATGTACATTTAACTTTTCCGGCCTCTTATTGCTACCTGTCCCAACTTTTTTGGAATGTGTAGCTCTCATGAAATCCAAAATGAGCCAATATTTGGCATGACATTTCAAAATGTCTCACTTTCAACATTTGATATGTTATCTATATTCTATTGTGAATAAAATATAAGTTTATGAGATTTGTAAATTATTGCATTCCTTTTTTATTCACAATTTGTACAGTGTCCCAACTTTTTTGGAATCGGGTTTGTATATGGCTATAGGCAAATAGCAAACAAATGCATGCGCGACCACACACACAGACACACAGACCTGAAAGTGTTTATATGCTACACAGCCTTGCTTGGGAGGGTTATATTGTACTATGGCTTCTTTAGGACAGAGGTCTCGAAATTTGGTCCTAGAGGGCTGGTGTCCTGCAGAGTTCAGCTCCAACCCTTATCAAACACACCTGAAACAGCTAATCTATGCATACTAGAAACTTTCAGGCAGGTGTTTTAAGGCAAGTTGGAGCTAAACTCTGCAGGACACTGGCCCTCCAGGACTGAGTTTGGACACCCTGCTTTAGAACAAGTAACAAGTTCAAGAATGGGAACATGTTGATTTTTTTTACACTTATGTTGCTTGTTATTTGTAATATTTTCCATTGGCAACCCGTAATATGATTGTTACACTGTAATGGTTATGTGACTTCAGTGAAATTGCTAAAGCTAAAATAAATAAAATAGCCTAATTTGATCCTACAGTGTTGCTGCACATGCTTTTAGATCATTACAAATAATAATGCAAAATTATTATCTTAGAATAGAAGATATGCTGTTTCTTGTATCACATAAATTATCAATAATTAAGTATGTGGTTTTGAAGAAGATTATTTTTCTTTCTCTGTTTTGACGGTCTCATTTGGACTTGGACTTGACTTGGACTCGAACCTCTTTGGACTCGGTCTTGACTCGGACTTGAACCTCTTTGGACTCGGTCTTGACTCTGACTCGATAGTCCTGGACTTGGGACTTGTCTTGGACTCGACAAAGGTGGACTTGACTACAGCCCTACTTCGTACACTAACACCGTGAATGGTCTGGCTGCAGACGTCCACTTGCACCCTCAGACTTGCACTCCCGCGAGTGACGTCACTTGCAGTCTTTTTATTTTGTTCTATTTATTGATTCTTTTTTTGTTTGAATCTCTCAACATTTTACAACAGTAGCCAAGTGGTTTAGACAAGAAAAAATAAACTAAATTACAATTTCACTTGCAATCACTGCTTGCACTTTCTGCTTTGTAGTATATCAGAGACCGAATCAGACAAATCAAGGTTAGATCAAAACATGGTTGAAACATGAGGAGCCAATTTCCACAAACAGGAGAACAAGACAACGGCAGGAAGTCATAAATTAGATCCCTAGCTCCAGCCCGTCTGAATACAGCCTAACCAGCAAGCCTCGTTCACAGAACAGCTTGCAACATTAAGACAAAATAATACTTATTGATAAGTCCAACTCAGGAAGGAGATTATCAAATTTGGGGCAAGTAATCAAGACTGATCACATGTGTTCCACGATAGAAATCACGAGCTACAGACTTTCTTAGATTGACCTCCCCCAACCAACCAGCTAGCAGAAGACAGACCAGACTGAAATTCCTTGGTTCACAAAGACTGTCTGCTTCCATATGCACCTAAAATCATCTTAAAAGACTTTCTTTTTCATTTTTAATGAAACTAATAATTTCTATGCATGACTGCATATTATGTATGTAAGCCCACACATTTGACTATCCTTGTTTTAATCACTCATTGTGTATGTCTTTTTAATAACCATTGAACGACTTTAAGGGTTATTCATGTTTGGTATGTATGAGTTTGACAATTCTAGCTTGAAACGTTTCTTCCAATTGATTCTTTGTCAAATGTAGCATATTCTGGTTATAGAAATCAGGGGCACATGAGCATCGGTAGGTGGGCTTGTGGACGGAGCTGACCAAGTGGGGTATGTCAAACTCCCCCCTGTGGAAGAAGCCGTCGCTGTCCATCTCTGTCCTTCAGCTGCGGCGAACTGGAGAGTGAGAAACAACGCGTCTCTCCCCTATAAACCTTGCCACGCCACTGCAAACCTCGCCGGCAAGGCTTTCTCCGCGGCGGGCCAGGCAGCTTCAGCACTGCACGTGATGGCGATACTCCAGGTGTATCAGGCCAAATTACTCAAGTCTCTGGATGAGGATGTGCCGGACCCTGAAGTGTTCAAAGAGCTCCGACGCGCCACGGATCTGTCCCTCAGAGCGACGAAGGTGATGGCTTGAGCGATCGGCCGCAATATGGGTAATCTTGTGGTGCTAGATCGTCAACTGTGGCTGACTCTGACCGAGTTGAAGGACTCGGAGAAGACGACCCTTCTGGACGCTCCCGTGAATCCCTCAGGTCTCTTCGGAGAGGCGGTGGAAACGTTCAAGGAGCGCTTTGTTGAAGCGCAGAAGCAGTTGAAGGCCATAAGCCACTTCCTGCAAAAGCGCGCCGGCGTGAAATCTCCTGCGTGTTCCCGCTCCTTTTCAGCGCAGCGCGTGGAAAGACCACAAGCCTTTTCTGCTGCTGTTCGGCATGAACATGAGCCGGCGGTGAGATCAAGACAGCCATGGCCAAAGCGCCATCAGGGCACAAAGGGCCAGAGACCCCGCCCTGAATTCAATAAGGCTTCAGTAGTATTCGAGGAAAAGGTATTTCCCATAGCAATGTCTCGTTCCCTCATTTCGCAATGTCATGTTTGATCATTTTTCCTTTATATTATCCCTGCAATATCTTGTGTCGATGACAGGTCCTCTCAGAAATTTCTCCTCAGCCTCCAGGACAGACAGATTTTCAACAAAAGCAAGGGCACAGATGATGGACTACCAGAGAAAGAATTGAGATCGATCACACCCTAAACAAGCCAAGTATCATTTTGCATGTTTAGTTTTTTGCAACAAATTCGAGTGTCTTTTCTATATTAACAACAAAAACAATTATTTTTAGAGCAATGGTCTCATATTGCTCCGTGTGTGTGTGTGTGTGTGTGTGTGTGTGTGTGTGTGTGTGTGTGTGTGTGTGTGTGTGTGTGTGTGTGTGTGTGTGTGTGTGTATTTTTTCACTTCTCACTACTGTGTGTGTGCACTTGGATGGGTTAAAAGCAGAGAAAAAAATCAGAGTATGGGTCATATAAATTCTAAAGATGTCTCTTGACATATTGAAATGAATTGATTGCGACCTTTGGCTAATCGCTTATAAATTATACTTCTGGCACGGTTGCCGAACATCAATAACTTTAACGAGTATTTAACATACCTCTTTTTCGTCTTGCTTCTAGATTTGATTTTGGTTTGAATCAGTTCTGATGGCTCATATACTGTGCTGCGCATTAGGAACAACAGGGGCGTAAAATTGCCTGGGCCGTAAAACTGTCTGGGCCGTAGATCTGCCTTGCTCCAGGTCTGCAGCCTCCCCATACTCACTCAAAGCGCAAGAGCTTAGCGATGTCCTCCTGTGGCGACATAAATCAGCTGTTTGAACCCAATCAAAGAAAAACAGGACGATTAAAAAGGCCAAACAAGTCGTCTCACACCTTGACGCTCTGCTCTGCTGTGGTTACGATGCCCTCGCACATAAACAGCCTGTAGTCGTCAAAGAAGCGAGCGTATTTCTCCGGATCCTTCTTGCTCTGGTCCAACAGGAACCGAATGACCTGCTGCTATAAAACATCCCGCCGTTTCCTGAAAGAAGGAGTCTTTCTCGTTACTCTTATCTGCACGATACTAAATGATGTTTTATTAACAAAGTACCGGAGGAGCACGTCATATACTTAGCCAAATTAGACCAAGCGGTACGCAATCAAGTCAATCAATACACAGGTATAAATACAGCTGACATACCTATACTCATTTGACGATTAATCAGCATCCCTCCACCACCCCTTCTCCACTTTTATCACCAAAGTTCTCACCAAACTAGGGGGGGTACTCTGGGTTCGGGCGATTCCCGAGCTCAGAGCCCTTCCCCAGGACAACATGCCAACAACGTATTACCATACTCGCCAAATACACATAACGTTACTTGTGCTAATATATGTAAGTGTGAACTCGTGAAAAGATTAATGTCGTATTTCAGGCGGGTTTATACCTGATCAGAGCGCTTTCCTGTAGCAGCTCTCTGCTGAGGTTCAGAGGAATATCTTCACTGTCTACAACACCTGCAAATGCAACCACATGACAAAACTCAATTGGGATCAAATTTTCTTATTTTTTACCACATTTATAATAATCTTTGGCTTTGGTTTGGATCAGAACCTTCCTGCTGTACAGGGCCACAATGGATCCCATTTCACGACTCACATCAAACATGGAAGGTTTCTGCTTGCACACATTTACATACAAGGATAATGCAGCAAGTTATGGGTCATGGCAAAACAAAGAAGCATTTAGATTTATTACATGGCTAATTACTTAACAACTGGACATAAAACATTGATTTGAGTTACTTCTTGTATTATGTAGGAAGAAAGAAGAGTGATTTGTTACTCACCATTACGAATCTACATCCCCTCCAGAAGCCCCGCCTACTTCCACGCATCATTACGAATCTACATCCCCTCCAGAAGCCCCGTCTACTTCCACTCACCATTACGAATCTACATCCCCTCCAGAAGCCCCGCCTACTTCCACTCACTATCACAAATCTACATCCCCTCCAGATGCCCCGCCTACTTCCACTCACTATTACGACTCTACATCCCCTCCAGAAGCCCCGCCTACTTCCACTCACTATTATGAATCTACATCCCCTCCAGAAGCCCTGCCTACTTCCACTCACTATCATGAATCTACATCCCCTCCAGAAGCCCCACCTACTTCCACTCACCATTACGAATCTACATCCCCTCCACCTACACTCACCATTACGAATCTACATCCCCTCCAGAAGCCCCGCCTACTTCCACTCACCATTACGAATCTACATCCCCTCCAGAAGCCCTGCCTACTTCCACTCACCATTACGAATCTACATCCCCTCCAGAAGCCCCGTCTACTTCCACTCACCATTACGAATCTACATCCCCTCCAGAAGCCCCGCTACTTCTACACTCACTACTCACGAATCTACATCCCCTCCAGAAGCCTACTTCCACTCATCTACATCCCCTCCAGAAGCCCCGCCTACTTCCACTCACTACATCCCCTCCAGAACGCCTCCGCCTACTTCCACAAGCCCCGCCTACTTCCACTCACTACGAATCATCCCCTCCAGAAGCCCCGCCTACTTCCACTCACTATTACGAATCTACATCCCCTCCAGAAGCCTCGCCTACTTCCACTCACTGATGACAATCTACATCCCCTCCAGAAGTCTGAGATCCGCTAGTGAGCGACGCCTCTTGGTACCATCACAGAGAGGCTCAAAATCACTCTCCAGAACATTCTCGTTCACCGTTCCTGACTGGTGGAATGATCTCCACCCGCCCCATCCGGAGCGCTGGATCCCTGTCAATCTTCAAGCAACTGAAAACTCATCTCTTTCAACACTACTTGACTTTATCCTAAACTAAACTAAACTAAAAAAAAAAATAACGTTTTTTTCACTTTTTCAAAAACGGCATCTTTCTCTTTATCTTTCTCTCCTTCTTTTGCTAGCTTGTATTTATTTGAACAATGCCTGAGACTTGGTGTTACGAGCACTTCCTCTGTCTGTTTGCCTCTTCAAGATTGATCCCTTTATGTATTCCCCAATTGTAAATCGCTTTGGATAAAAGTGTCTGCAAAATGACTAAATGTAAATGTCTTGACTCCACAGCCAACAGAGCAATTTAGTCTTTACTGTTCCAATACTTTTGGAGGGCACTGTTTGTCAGTTGTTGTTAAATTATGTATTTAATTTAATTTAATTTAAAGAAATTAATTATTGACATTTTTTTATATTTTTATGTATAATGTAATTTATAATGTAATCATGTGCTATTTTTAAACTTACTACAAATTACTATTTAAATTTAGATGCATATTATCATATAAATTAAAATCTGCACAAATTATTGCTTTAAATGCATGCATCAGTTAAATTATAAAACCGTCTGATTAATTTTAAATTAATACCATTTTTTTTATAAATGTAAAATGTATTTTGAAATATGTAAAATGCAAAATGTAAATACGTATATTGTCACGAATCCGGTTCATGAGCTCACGCCCACTCACCACATCTCTTGCACCACAATACAGCTGCACATCACCCTAGGACTGCATTTCCCATCCACCATTGCACTAATCACACAGCTGTCACCAATCACTCATTTGCACTAATCACACAGCTGTCACCAATCACTCATTTGCAGTAATTACACAGCTTCACTCCGTCAGGCACGCTTTATAAGCCTTGGACTTCATCTCTCTCATTGCGAAGTCTTGTTTAGCCCCATCTGACATTTCCGAGCGTTTACCCTAAGTGTGTTTCCCTGTTTGTTACCTGGACTGTTCTCACGACTCTGACCGTTTGCTGCCTGCCCTTTTGACCCTGCCTGCCCTTCGGATACTCTCTCTGTCTGCCGCCTGCCCCGACCTTAGCATTGCCACTGTTGATGAGTCTGCCTTGCCTACGTTACACCTGTTACTGTCACTGAACTTTGCCTGTCTGACCTCCTCTTGTTTATATTAATAAAGCTGCATTTGGATCTCAACGCCCTGACCCCTCTCATTACAGATAAATTAAAGTGTGCAATTTTTTAAGTACACTCAATTTAAATAAATGCATATAATTGCATAGAAATAAAAAAATCGTAATTACTATTTCAGTTTTGAGATTCAATTTTGTAGTTAAATTCAGTTAATATTGAATAGGAAAAATGTTATAATATTTGAGAAGCGAACCTGTAGAGATGGTAATGTTAAAGTAATATTAAAATAATGTAATATTACAGTAGCTAAACCCTTATATAAAACTGTAAGTTATACTACTGCATATTTGTCTGATTTAAGGCCAGTTCGCACCAAGGACGATAACTAAAAAGATAACGATAAACATGGTTCTAAAAATAGTTCTCAATATTAAAGAATAGCAGGGTTCACACCACAGCTATAACGAAAAATACACAGAGAAACAATATCATTGGACTCACTTCCAGAAAAAAAAATGTTTCCAGCTGATGAAAGATAAAAACATTGACACCCAATCAGAATCAATCCTGATATAACATGCTTGAGAAAAAAATTCTTGCATTTTTCTTTATCAGTCAGCAAGATATCTGGCTCTCAGGTGTCTTTTATACAGGTAAGGAGCTGAGATTAGGAGCATTCTCTTAAAGAGAGAGCTCCTAATCTCAGTGTGTTAGCTGTATAAAAGACACCTGTCCACAGAAGCAATCAATCAATCAGATTCCAAACTCTCCACCATGTCCAAGACCAAAGAGCTGTCCAAGGATGTCAGGGACAAGATTGTAGACCTACACAAGGCTGGAATGGGCTACAAGACCATCGCCAAGCAGCTTGGTGAGAAGGTCACAATAGTTGTTGCGATTATTTGCAAATGTAAGAAACACAAAATAACTGTCAGTCTCCCTCAGTCTGGGGCGCCATGCAAGATCTCACCTTCATCACAGTGGAGTTTCAAATGATCACGAGAACAGTGAGGAATCAGCCCAGAACTACACAGGAGGATCTTGTCAATGATCTCAAGGCAGCTGGGACCATAGTCACCAAGAAAACAATTGGTAACACACTATGCCGTGAAGGACTGAAATCCTGCAGCGCCCGCAAGGTCCCCCTGCTCAAGAAAGCACATATACAGGCCTGTCTGAAGTTTGTCAATGAACATCAGAATGATTCAGAGGAGAACTGGATGAAAGTGTTATGGTCAGATGAGACCAAAGTTGAGCTCTTTGGCATCAACTCAACTTGCCTTGTTTGGAGGAGGAGGAATGCTGCCTATGACCCCAAGACCACCCCACCGTCAAACATGGAGGTGGAAACATTATGCTTTAGGGGTGCTTTTCTGCCAAGGCCATGGGGCCATGTACCATCAGGGCCAGGGCATTGCATGGCATTGAAAATGGGTCGTGGATGGGTATCCAGCATGACAATGACCCAAAACACACTGCCAAGGCAACAAAGGAGTGGTTCAAGAAGAAGCACATTAAGGTCCTGGAGTGACCTAGCTAGTCTCCTGACCTTAATCCCATAGAAAATCTGTGGAGGGAGCAGAAGGTTCGAGTTGCCAAACATCAGCCTTGAAACCCTAAACACTTGGAGAGGATCTGCAAATAGGAGTGGGACAAAATCCCTCCTTAGATCCTTAGATTGCGTTTGTAGCTCTGTGTAGCTTCGTTTTTTCTGTTGAATCTCTATCTTTCTTTCAATCTCTGTTTATGTAGTAAAATATAACTTAATTCCCACCATATTTTTGATATTATCTATCAAGCTAATCTGACTAATTTGATTGTTCACTTTTAATCTAAAACCGCGAGTGCAGCCCATTAGCATTTGTTTGCCGGTTACCTTGTCATTCATGTTTCTACTCTCGTCTATTACTGTTTTCTTCTTTTTTCTCTCTCTGTTTCATTTCTCTCTCGCTACGTTTTTCACAAGTTCATCAAACAACAGTGGTAAACAGTGGTAAGTGGTAAGTTAAGTTGGAATTATTCATCAATCATGGTGAGTAATGGCTTCTTCTCCTGCTATTGTTTTTTGCACTGTTTGCCACATGTACAGTTTATCTATCTCTGTCAGCAGCGAGGGATTCACATGTGATAAATGCAGGGAAATAGTTACTGTGCGTTCACACCGCAAGCGGCGAGAGCGTCAAAGTGGCCGGAAGTCATTCATTTTCAATGAGAGCTGGCGACGAGCTCCGGCGGGAGCGGCGGGGGGGGGGGGGGGGGGGGGGGGCGCTTTTTGGACGATGAGAGCGTTGAGGAGAGTTGAAATCAGGTCAACTTTATGGTAATGAGCTATGACGCGGTTGGGCGGCAACCAATCAGAATGTAGAAGTCCTCTGCTTGAGAGGATTCCAGAGAACGCAGCACTGTAAACTTCGGTTCCGACCACATTAGTTCCCAAGCATTTTAGCGCTAGAACGCTTTGTTTTTCAGCGGGAATGCTATTCATTCCCTCAAAACAACATAGATTTGACCAATTACATTACAGTTTGTAATGTAGGCTGCGCACAAATGAACGTTAATGTTAATTAAAGACCAAAGCTAGTAAAACTCTCCTATAAACTGCATGCTGAAATTAACCATGAACACAAAAGCTGCACCACACAAATGGCTTTATTTCGTTAGCAAACATGCAACTATAATTGTTAAGTTTCCATCAATCAATTTCTTTCTTTCACATTTTAAATATTTCATGAGGTTAACCTATACTCTACTTGTGATCAGTCTGCACAAGATCAACGTGCTTGTTTGCTTTGCGGCTCCTTTAAAAACATGGCAAGCAATCGATTTACGTCAGAGCGTTAGAGCGTCCACGAATCTTTCTACAGCGTTGCTGGCAGGGCGGCCAGGGCGAATTTTGACGCTCTCGCCGGCGGCGGTGTGAACGCACAGTTAGGCTGACAGAGAAGATTTTAGAGACACGCATCCAAACTTTAGTTGAGGATAGTAAGAATGTGAGGGCTGTAGATACGGCTTTGGATGCGACTAGCTCAGGGAGTCCTGTACATCTTTCGGTTCCGGATGAGCCCGTGCAGCAGGGCAATTGGGTGACAGTGAGGCGGCATAGTCGCGGGTCAAAACACTGCTCTTCCGTTCCGATCAAAACATTAAACAGGTTCTCCCCACTCAGTGATGCACCCACTGAGAAATCTGATGAATGTGCTCTAGTTATTGGCGACTCTATTGTACGGAACGTGAAAATAGAGACTCCAGCCACCTTAGTCATCAGTCAGTTAATTCTCAGCATATAGACAAAGAGTATAGAATACCAAGAGGCGAAACTCTGTAGTGATACGGGTAACAGTCTATAGATGGCGCTGCCGCCATCTTGGACTGACAACTGCGGAAAGTCGCTAGAAGATGCGAGGGAGCAAGTGGGCGAAACGCAAGCAGTGTGCTGCTATAAACTGCAGCAATTATCAATCCACCAGTCGTGATTTGGCGTTTCACCGGTTTCCAAGTGATCCACAAAGGTAATAATAATAATAATAAGTGGAAATATTTTAACTATGAAGTGAATTTAACATATCACAGACAGTCCATTGTTAGCACTTAGTGCAGGACTTATTACTAGCCTCTGGCGGGAATTTATTTTAGGTAAGCTAAAGGTAATGCTAAATGTACTTGCATCTAAGAGTTGCTTGCATTAGTTGATTAAAACCTGCACCAGCTTTAAATGAAAATACATTATACGTTATCTTGAAAACGGTGGATGACATACGTTAATGGTAACGTACTTTGCTTGCAAAGGTAATGCCTGGTGAGAATTTCATGTATGCTAGGTAAAGGAAAATTTTGCAAAGACTAGTAAGCGCTGTCTTCTAAGAAATATGCTACCTAAAGTGTATTAATCATTGTGTTTTAAATGTTACTTAAATGAATGCTTAAATCCATGGCCTTACCATTGTGGATAGTGCTAATAAAACTGTGAGCACTTGCAAAGTAGTTTTTTTAATACCTAACATTTTTATGAGCTGAAGTTATGCCCCATCTTTTGCAGGTGTGCCAGGTGGGTCCAAAATCTTCGGAATGCATCCCTTGATGACATACCTTCAGATCGGCTGCATCGAACCTATAGGGTGTGCAGTGCTCATTTTCACCAGAGCCAGTTCAAAAGGCCATCTGATGTGTATGTATAATATGAAACCGTGTAATGCTTTTTGAAAATATGTGTAAATATGCCTAACATTTCTAAAAGCTAGTTTTTCTTAAAGTAACTTCTAACATCTCTAACAAACTAATGCCGGAGATTCAGTAGAGCCTGCAATTCCCTTTCTTTCCTTCTCTCCTTTTTCTAAACTCCTGCTCCCATCTACCTGTACAGCACCTACCTCCACATACCTGTACAACTAAACCCTCAGCCTTTGGCAGTTTCCTGATATAGTGAAAAATACTGTGATTACTGAAGTTCTTGAATGTTTAGTATGTCACTTTGAACATACATGGCTGTAAATTTATGTACAGTAGTAATACATGTTACACACACCAGTAGCATTAAAATCTTAATATGACGAGTTGATTAACATAAATACTACATATACAAAAGTGAGGATTACAAATCATGCCATTGTCTTACAGCCATAGTGGACTGAAATGGGATGCTGTGCCCACAAATGTCAATGCCCCTAACCCGGAAAAGACTAATTGTGAACAAGATCTCGACACCTTGTTGCTACAGTTCAGTACATATGCCTCTCATGAGAGTCCCCAGGTCATCGTTGACCCTGAGAGCATCATGGAAGAACATGGCTACTACAGAGTGACTACAGATTGTGGTGAGTAATTATGTAGAATGTTTTGTTTTGAAATTACATTATAACTAATAATGATTCATTATGTTTTATTATTCATTAACAAGATCCGATGGACTGCACTGAGGTCAGGGAGAGAGAGAATCTCTTGGTCTGTGAGTCAGAGAAGTCAGGGCGAGTAGTCAGCAAGGACCAGCTGTCTACTTTTAGTAACTTTGAGGGAGAATGCTCAGCCAGGAACAGCTATCTCCAAGAACATCAGGTCTAGAACAAAGACAGAACTGCTTGATGCTCACCAATGAGGATTTTCAATGTAACCCACAACATAATTAGTAATGGATAATGAACGACAGTGTTTGTATAGCATGAGGTGGTAATGCGGCCACAACGCGAAGTGGCCATTACACCTCATAAATGCATTATTTTGTGATGGCCAAAAGCCAGTTGTTCCATCTTTTGTTGTCAAGCACCTCTACCAAGGTTTCTATCCAGTCTTGACTTTGTAAAATCACTGTTTCCCTCACTCCCGAATGCAGTGTAGCAGAGTTAAAAACCATCTCGGTCAGAAGTTACAATGTTGCTGTGTTGTGAACATCAGTGAGGTCGCTAAATTGAAACCCTGCGTTAACATGACGGTTCATTAAAACTTCACAACGAGTTAGGCGAATTTATATACAAGTGTAATACAGCCAAAAAAAATGGAACTACTTCATATGTATGCGGTTATCAGAAAATAATGCAAATTCTAAATAGCGCATCACAATAGGAGATTTTTTACTAAGCAGTGGTATAATTGAGAGTGTTGTCTTTGAAAGACTTTGTGACAGTAATAATAACCTTATCATAGCTTGTGTTTTTGACAGTTGTGTTAGTCCATTTGGTAATGTTATATTTTATTTTTGTTTCTAGAGCAGTGATGCTGTCCTGACCTCGGACATCGACCCACCTGAAGTTGTCCTGGACCTACTGACTAAGCCTTCAGTACAATCATCTCCTGCCTTTGACCATGATGGAAATGTGCTGGTGTACATTGCTGGATACATCGCTGACAAGGTTGTGGGAAAATTTGCTGCTCCTGAAGGTCCCTGTAAGGAGTGCGCACTTCTTAGCACGCATGTTCCTACTGATTGTAGATACACTTTCCTTAAAGACAAGCAGTACGCTGACCTTGCCTTAGGAGAGAAGGGCCTGAAGGTGCCCAGCACTGCACTGGTGGACTTAATAATAGCCCTGGAGTCTAACTTCCGGAAACACATAAACTCTGTTGTTCACAGTGTTGGTCTGGGAAATAAATTATTTACCAGTGGCATGGAGGTTGTCAGTGAGTGCAGGGAAGTAGTGTGTAGCAAGGAAGAGTGCAAGAGATCGCTTGTGTTCTTGGTGAAATTATTTAACAGGATAAGAATTCATCATATATTGCGCACCCAAAATCGGCGCATCTCTCAGCCTAATCAGAAACGTAACAGAAAATGTTTAAAGATAACTCATCAGTAAATTCTTAACCTTTTTTCTCTCACACACACACACACACACACACACACACACACACACACACACACACACACACACACACACACACACACACGTGTACCACAATCATTCTCTTCCACTTCCATTCTACTCCTTCCTTATGTCTTACAATCTCTTCACTAACACAATTGCCGCTGATGGTTTTGATCTCTATTGCTTATGTGATTTTGATCCATTACTATTTTCAGTTAAATGTGTGCACTTGATACATGACAGAAATTACAGAAACTTCACAATAGTTGGTGGAGTCCTTGATACAATGTGTGCAAGTTGTTAATATTTTGAGATATTTGAACTTTTTTTATAAATGTTATGAATGTGTACCATTTATTTTATTATTTTTATTTAAAAATAAACATTGTGAATAAATATATATGACTGTGTCTACCTCTATTAAATCACTACCAAACATCATATCTGGTAATTTCATGACCTTAAGTTTTTAATTTAACAAGGAAAATGTACATAGAACATGGATATGGGTAAGTAAAGGTTTTGCAGTAATTTTATCTTTTTACTTGGCAAACAGTAACGTTAAGCAGTATGAAGCAGTCTAGTCAATTGGTGGAGGGGACCTATCTATAATCTTTATATTTAAGTATTACATACATACATACATGAAATGTGTTATTGTAAGTTGGTCAAGCGCGACTGGCTGCTATTATTCTACAGCGTTTTTGTGTAGTTGTCAGTCCAAAATGGCGGCGGCGCAGTCATGTCATGGGCGCAACTGTTGCTATGGAGCGTTCTATTGAGTTTCGCCTCTTGGGCTTCTATACTCTTTGATATAGAGACCCTTTCACCTAGATATCACACTATAGAGACTGTGTCTGTTCCCTGAACTAGAAAGTACAAAACAACGTTCAAACCAGTTTATGAGTAACAACTTAATCGATGCTCAACAAATGAAAAATGTATATAGCATAGAGAAACAAATGATAGAGCTTGGCTTTTTGAATATCAGGTCCCTTTCTACGAAAGTGCTTTTTGTAAATGATATGATCACTGATCATAACCTAGATGTGTTCTGTTTGACAGAAACCTGGCTAAAACCAGATGAATACTAGGGGTGTAACGATTCATCGATATATCGATACGATGTATGACGATATGATGCATCGATGCCACGTGTAAAATATAGATATCTGTAGTTAGGGCTGGGCGATAATTCGATAACGATAATTATCGCAAAATAATTAGAGTTTGATAAAAAGAGTTTGATAGATGTTCGTTATAATGTTTATGCACCAAAAGCGGAAAGAAGCCACACGACTCATTTGAATCACGTCACACGGACAGTTTACTAGAGCTCACTAGAGCAGATGCGGCCGCACGTGCTCTCCTCTCTGGTCCGGCGGCTTTGTTTAGTGGCTTCGTCCTCTTTTGGCCTGCAGTGCTTCCAGGGATTATACGACCCGGCATCCTGGCCCGTCAGCTGTCTCACGGGTGCGGTGTTCGTCCGGACCGCGGTTCTGGCAACTCGTGAATTCGGCGGCACTCAATCCCTCAACGCTCCCCTCCTGGACCCACTGTCGAATAATAAAGTTGTGTTGTTTTGTTGTGATGCATTATACACATTTTCCATGAAAATGACATTTATTCTGGTCACGCTTTAATTTGGAGAGCACTATTAACTATGATTTTTGCCTCATTAAACTCCTAATTTGCATCTCATTACAGTTTTTCACATTTACTAAGACACTAGACTCGGTCTCTGAACCACACTATCAATAGCCTAAACTGATCTGTCAAATAAATCACTCTTTCTGCAAAACCTTGAACAAGTTCAGGCGGTTTAGGTACTATTTGCAGATCTCATGCACTCTTCTGCAGAACACTAAACACATTATGAAGTTTTATTAACTAAGTTCGGGAGGAGCATGTCAGATACTCAGCCTAATTAACACAGGTGGTACGCAATCAAGGTAATCAACCCTTGGACATAAATACAGCTGACTTACCTCCATCTAGTTGACGGTTAAGCAGCATCCCTCCACCACCCTTTCTCCACCAATATCACTAGAATTCTCATCACACCAGGGGGGTACTCTGGGTTCGGGCCATTCCCGGCTCGGAGCCCTCCCCCAGGACAGCACGCCTACAACGTATTACATACACGCCAAATACGCATTACGTTTATCGTGTTAGTAGATGTAAGTGTGAAATCGTGAACTCAGTCTCTAAGACACAAATTGAACTGTGATGAACTTGTGATGCAAAACACTAAACACAAGAAAGCAGCAACACGGCTGTCATCATGTATACAATAATTAAAAAAAAATCACAATTGTCTCTAAATGTTTGAATATACAACATACGATCCAGTAAAAAATAACACAGATGGCACGGGTGCATCATCAGTCTGAGGAGGAGGAAGAGCGAGACTTTCAGATGGATTTGATGGACCGTGTTCTTGTGCTTGGAATGACAAAGGCAGCACAAAGTGTTCAGCCTAATTTGAGCAGATTCTCTGTGGCCATCATAACCAGTTTGGAAGTTCAAAACAATGAAAGAGAAACCTTTTTACACTGTATTTTATTCACTGCACTTTTGCCATTTCAATATATTATTAGTAGAACTGCACGACGACCACACCAAAGAGATTATTGTTTTATTTGTATTTTTTTTATGTAGACAAGTCCTCTGGTTCTGACCTAGCTCTAAGACGTGATCCTTTTTTTACAAGATGATATATGCTGTATATATAGTGTGTGTGTGTGTGTGTGTGTATACAGTATACACACACACACATACATACACACACACACACACACACATATATATATATATATATATATATATATATATAATTATTTTACGCAAAATGGTTGACACTGCACTGCATATGTACTGCAATCAGTAGACCTCAAGGTGATCAGATCCACAGCACCACTTTGGTGGTAAACTAAACACACATCTAAGGAAACACCAAAATGCACAGAGAGCTCCCCCCAGAGGTCTTGAGGATGCCTTACTACTGTAATTGTAGTGCATTTCCCCACACACACAAACACGGACACTCGCACACACACTCTCACAACACACACACAAACACACACACAACACACACACACACACACACACACACACACACACACACACACCCACACACACACACACACACACACACACACACACACACACAAACACACAACACACACACACACAACACACACACTCTCACACACACACACACACACACACACACAACACATCAACACACACACACACCACACACACCACAACACATACACAACACGCACTCTATCCACACACACACACACACACACACATACACAACCCATTCTCCTTAAAAACATGTATAATTGCGCAATATGCTCTGCAAACACGCTCGAAATAAGTAAATCACCGAAATCTGCATAATTTATAATAACAACCAGCTGCATTTCACCCGCAAACTCATAACATAAATACCTATTATTAAACCATCACATATATTGCATTAATGCCTATAAAACCGTATTATTCTAATACTCATTTCATTACATGTATTTGAATCCCTTTTCATACATACACAGTATTAGTATAGTATTGTGTAATTCCTCCGGGCAATACTCTAGTGTTTCATCAGGTAATACACACACACACACTCTCACACACACACACACACACACACACACACACACACACACCCACACACACACACGTGTGTGCGTGTGTGTGTGTGTGTGTGTTCGCTACTCAGTGCTAAGTGTGTGCAGTTGGATGGCTGATATGCAGAGCACAAATTCACAAATAAAATGTTTTTTTTGTTTACCTTTCACATATCACATAATCAGGTAATCAAGAAAGAAATATATCAAATAGTGATAATACTAATATTGAATACATAGGAGATCAACATGGCAAGATCCAAAACACTTAGTTAGGAAGGTTAATGTTGACAGGTAGATGTCCGTAAACTATAGGCTATATAAAATTGATCACAAAATTTCCTGAACGAGGAACATTTTTATTTTTTTGCTAGAGAACACAAGTTATCGTAATCCACATAAAATACGGGAAACACATTCTGAGTCTGAGATTAGTCAACGATGTGTGGAGTTTACACATGTCATTATACAAGCTATAGTATTTATGAATAGTTATGTAGTGAATGTTCAGTAGTGTGTTTAGGCACCAGGCACACCAGGAGCCGAAGGGGGACCCAGGGGCCGCTTGCTTAGGGCCCTGAGATCTCTAAACACGCCCCTGTGAATCTTACAGTAGCACATTATGGTATATTAATATAGATATGGCAAAGTAAAAGGGACACTTTCATTTTTCATTTTACTTTATTTACCACAGAACATTTAGTATTATCTGCTACTATTATTAGTACTTATAATAGCACATAACCCATATCTAAACATAACTACTACAACAACTACCTTACTGTCAATAAGCAGCACATTAGGAGTTTATTGAGGGAAAACCCGTAGATAATTATGAATATGTTTTCCATAATCTATAATGTTATCGTATATTCATGACTGTTGCAGAGAGCGTCCCTCTGGCTCCCTCTTCGGGCCATCAGAGGGAACTTTCTCCCGAGTATTAGCTTTCACTACATTTCCCATCTCTCCCCCGTACCTGTCGCTGATCACTTGTCCCACCTGCAGCTCATTACCTGGGCTATTTAACCAGCTAGCTTATGTGGCCTCACTGCGAAGTCTTGTTTTGCCCAGGTGAACAATTCCAAGCGTTTTCTATTGTTTTGTCTACCCTGTGTTCGACTAGTTTCGTTTAACATCCCCTGATTGATTGCCGCCTGCCTTTCTGACCTCAGCCTTGGATTTTGACCACTCTCTCTCGGATTGCCGCCCGCCCTGACTCTCTGCATGTATATGTTTACGTATGTACGCCGCCTGCCCCGATCTTGGAACTGTTTGACCATCCTGATTCTGTCTGTGCCCCTATACTGCTTGTGCTGTGTCCTGTATTGTAAGTGGATATTGTCCTGTTTAATAAACAAGCTGCAAATGGTTCCCAGTGCTAGCAGTGAATTATTACAATGACAGTTACAGTACAGCTTCAAATGTGTTAATTAATAGCTGCAATAGAAAGTATAAATATGTTTTTGAATTATATTTATTAAATACATAATGTGTGTTGTATGTATCCCTGCAGCACAAAAGCAGTCATAAGCAGCACAGCTATATTTGGAGCAATAACCATTGTATGAGTCAAAATTATACATTTTTGTTTAATGCCAAAAATCATTAGATATTAAGATAATGTTCCATGAAGATATTCCTACCGTAAATATATCAAAACATAATTTTTGATTATTAATATGCATTGCTAAGACCTTCATCTGAACAACTTTAAAGATGATTTTCTCAATATTTAGATTTTTTTGCACCCTTTCAAATATTGTCCTATCATAACAAACCATACATCAATGCAAATATTATTTTTATTCAGTTTTCAGATGATGCCCTTATGACTGGTTTTGTGCTCCAGGGTCACTTATTCTCTTTTCTTCATTACCTTTCTTTGATGACCTTGCAAATGAGCGATTATTGTCCACTTATAAGTCCACTTCAATTGATATTGCATGCTATATTCGAATGTATCCCTCCTTCCTTTTCTTCTCTTTTTTGTTATTATTATTATTATTATAAAATTATTAATTGTCTCCTTTCGAAGCGTTTATGTTCGGCCCGGCCCACTTCTCCTCGTGATAGTAATTGGATTGAGATTCTCGGCGTCTGATTGGCTGAGGGCTGATGACACGGGGGGGGGAGGGGCAGTGCGCTCTCAGGGAGGAAAATGAAAGCATCTTCTTCATCACACAAGCTGCATAACGCTGCATTCTGCACAAAGGTAATGACAGAGAAGAACACAAGAAGGTAACACACACACAGAACCGCAGGTGCTCCAGAGACAACCAGCTACCAACAAATCAACAACCACTAAACCTGCAGCTTAAAGATCATGGGTAAGAATAAAACATATATACCTGATGAAACACTAAGTATTGCCCGGAGGAATTACACAATACTATACTAATACTGTGTATGTATGAAAATGGATTCAAATACATGTAATGAAATGAGTATTAGAATAATACGGTTTTATAGGCATTAATGCAATATATGTGATGGTTTAATAATAGGTATTTATGTTATGAGTTTGCGGGTGAAATGCAGCTGGTTGTTATTATAAATTATGCAGATTTCGGTGATTTACTTATTTCGAGCGTGTTTGCAGAGCATATTGCGCAATTATACATGTTTTTAATGGAGAATGGGTGTGTATGTGTGTGTGTGTGTGTGTGTGTGTGTGTGTGTGTGTGTGTGTGTGTGTGTGTGTGTGTGTGTGTGTGTGTGTGTGTGTGTGTGTGTGTGTGTGTGTGTGTGTGTGTGTGTGTGTGTGTGTGTGTGTGTGTGTGTGTGTGTGTGTGTGTGTGTGTGTGTGTTCATGCCTGCACAGCTCAGTAATAGAGTGGGTGGCGAGTGAGAGATGATTCAGCTTGTGCAAGAGCACAATGTTAGTGTGAGAAGCACATAAGGGAGAGATGCTGTGAAAACGACACACATGAAGTGAATGTAGCACGTTATCCTCCTCCTCATATCCTCACTATCTTTTGTCTCTTGTGTGTTCTGTTGTTATTACTTCTGCTTTACATCGGGCAGACCCTTCTGTGTTGGTTTAAGGGCTCAAACGTTGGGTGGAGAGCTACTGGATCAAATCACAAGTTCTTATGTAACTTCGGTTTGGTGCATTCACGTCATGTGTAGAATACAATTTCTAATAACCGGGCATTTGACAGTGTGAATACGCTATATCCAGTGTGCAAAATTAATAATTATTTGATAAGGTTTGATAACATTACTGACCAAATCTTATTAGCTGTTCACCGTGTTATTGGACACACTTTTGATCCTTTCTAAAAATCTCAGATAATTTCCATTATAATTTTAAATAATTTAATATGGTTACTGGGGCAGTTATTGTAGTGACTCTGTGTAATCAAAGACATGTTTCTCTTTCAGATTTATAAATCTGCATAAAAAGGATTTAAAGTGCATGTTGTGGATAAACTATGAGCCAACCCTTATTTCCAAATGAACATTAATAAGCAAGCCTATGTTTGCATAAAGGTTAAATAATATTAATAAATTAGGCTGAATTCCAGAATTAGCGTGCTCCAATGAACAGAGCCTAGATGTAGGAACCAGGCCCAGCTTTGCCCCCCATAGACATCCCTGCACCCCCCCTCCGGACCGAGGTTCAGCATGCATAATAGTCTTAACTCATACAACTGCCTGCCGTTGCTTCTGATTGCTTTTATATGGAAAAGCTGCCCATAACTCCTGGTCTAGGGTTTGTTTTCTTCGTAATAAGAGCATATTTGGCAAGCAATCCAATGTATCTGCCTTTCTGCTTTAGAAAGCATAGAAATTATTTTACAAGAAGTGAGCAATGTAGCGAATCACAGACATGTGTGTTGATTTCTGCAACGCAATAGCCAATCAGAGGTGTTCGAATCCACCCACTCACCACTTTTTGAGTTCTGAGTACTATCATGCTCGTTAATTATTTCTAAAGAAGATTTAGAAGATTAATTGTGTGGTCACGTTCATTGGTTAAAACTGAACTTTGTGAGATCGTGATGAATGAGTGACAGTTTGTAATACATTCAAAGGGAGGGCGATATATACGTGATATATTCATAATTTAAATAAACGTCTGTTTTTCCTGATTGACAAGCGGTCACGTATGACACAGATATAGCTCATGTCAGAAGCAGAGAGGGGGGTGATTCTGTTCCAAACGCAGGATTTAGGTAAGATCATTAATTATTTGTATTGGCTGCCGTGCCAAATCATGCACACCTGCTTGCTTTTCTGTTTAATTTAACTGTTTTGTGAACATAGGCTGTATGCTTTAATAACAAATAATTGTAACACTTTGCAATAAGGTTCAAATAATTAATGTTAGTTAATATATTAAAGTGCTAGGTTAATTACTGTAAAGTGTTACCCAAATAATGTATTTGGAACGTTTACCTGAAACTACAAATTTACCATGACAACACTGCACTGTCTCCATCACCTTATGTCTTGTTTATTGATTTTAATATATTCTATTCTCAATTTTGTTGACTTTGCCAGACCCTCCATATAGTTGCCTTAAGCTAACATATCTAATAAACACATTCATTACCCCTTGGAACCATTTGTAAATTATATATATTATAAACTAATTCATTTTTTGGGAAATATTTTTCATGCAGCAGCCATAAATCTGAATCTAATAACACATTTGTAATATAGTCAACATTTGTAAACTATACGCACTCACCGGCCACTTTATTAGGTACACCTGTTCAATTGTTTGGTAACACAAATTGCTAATCAGCCAATCACATGGCAGCAACTCAATGCATTTAGGCATCTAGATGTGGTGAAGATGACTTGCTGAAGGATTTTCTTGGCACACTTTGGGCCCCTTAGTACCAATTGAGCATCATTTAAACTCCACAGCCTACCTGAGTATTGTTGCTGACCACGTTCATCCCTTTATGACTACAGTGTGCCCATCTTCTGATGCTACTTCCAGCAGGATAATGTCACAAAGCTCAAATCATCTCAGACTGGTTTCTTGAATATGACAATGATTTCACTTTACTCAAATGGCCTCCACAGTCGCCAGATCTCAATCCAATAGAGCACCTTTGGGATGTGGTGTAACGGAAGATTCACATCATGGATGTGCAGCTGACAAATCTGCAGCAACTGCGTGATGCTATCATATCAATATGGACCAAAATCTCTAAGGAATGCTTCCAATGCCTTGTTGAATCTATTCCACGAAGAATTAAAGCAGTTCTGAAGGCAAAGGGGGTCCAACCCGGTACTAGCAAGGTGTACCTAATAAAGTGGCCAGTGAGTGTGTATATATATATATATATATATATATGACTGTTACTAATAGGTGAAACAGCAACTGCGGTAGAAAAAAAGAGATAAATATTAAATATAACATACAGTATATAGGTAAGCCAACATCACATGACCAAACACCAGCACGATTGCAAAGTGACATTGATTTTATACAACAGTAGTTCAATAAACAAGTAGTTAATATTAACTGACTCACATTTTACACACATTATTGACCGTTTTTACTAAGAAAATATTCACGCATCTCCAAGCAACACACAGCGGTGTTTCGTTACTGATTGATTCAGCATTTTATAACGAATCGGGTGAGTCCATGATTCAGTGAGCTTAACCCTAACCATGCTTTATTTATTGAATAAATTAGCCGTTTGGACAAATTGATTGAATCTGTCAGTGTTGTGTCACTTCGGTCTGGTGCAATTCATGGGTTTTGTGACAGAGCCCTGATTCTCCCGTCATGTCCTGTTTTCATGTGAGTGCGCGGCTTTGAGTGTGCCTCTCTCTCGTCTGCGTTTCTTGTTTCATGTTGGAGCGTGGTGTTCGGATCCCGGCACTCGTGTCTTGAGTTTCGGTTTCGTGTCGGGGTTCGGACACTCATGCTCCATGTTCTGTCTCTTTGTGTGAGTGTGCGGTCTCGAGTTCGATCGGCCGTGTGCTCTTCTGTCCATGTGTGTTTTGTTGTGTTGCACGCAGTTCATGTTTTATCGGCTGCGTGCATTCATGTTATATCTTGTGCTGTGTTGCACGCAGCTTGTGTATTCATTGGCTGCGTGCTTTAATGTTGTCATGTCTTGTGTGAACACGTGGCTTATGAGTTTTCTCATTAGCTGCGTGTTCGTGTCCTGTTTTGCACATGGCTGGTGATTTGTTTGCTGGCCATGTGCTTGTGTTTGTGTGAGCATGTCGCTTTTGTCTTAGTTTTTTGTGTGCCATGTGCTCTCATGTCAACTGTCTTGACCCCACCCATTTTGTTACCTGATTATTGGTTAATTTTCCCCACCTGTATTCCCTCGTTACCCTCCTCATTTGCTCCCTTTATAATCTCTAATGCCAGTTCATCATTAATATTACCCTGGTGGTATTCTGCCCTGTCTTGTCTTGTCTTGCCCTGCCAAGCCTGGTTGCCAGCTGTCTTGTTTTTCCCCTACGGGGTAGTTTTTGTTTGTTGCTGTTTTGTTTTATTTTTTATTATCAAAATAACGCCCATTCATTCTCCTGCAGTACTGAGTCCTCGCCTCATCTTTAAACCTTGACAGAATCAGTGACTCGCTCATTAAGACAGTGTCTTGCCGCCACCTACCAGTGGTTTGGATTCATATTTAAAAGTTTCATGCATTTTTCCAACATGTCATATTTATATGTTAAAAAAGTTAAAGATTAATCTTATAACATTATTTATGCATTTGCAATTTTACTGTGTAAATGCATTTATGGAACCTCTTATCTACGGTGGCTGAGAAGTGCAAAACAAGTCACAATTCAGAAAACAAAATAACAAATTACAAACGCAAAACTAAAAACTAAATAACAATTCAGAAAACATTATAACAAGTCAGAAAACTAATTTGAATATAAAATAAAAAGTCAGAAAAACACGACGAATCAGACAAACCGGAAAAGGTTGATAAAATTTGAGACAGTGCCATTGGTTTGAGAATAGATTACTCACCGCTGATTGGACGAGACATCTGTCAATCAAGGTATACAGGAAGAACAGCAGAGTCATGATAGAAAGTTTGGAGATGATATTAAATAGCTCAGTTTAAATGTATTGTATGAATTGCCCTTACTATGTAATAAAAATATGCTTGTACATTTACAACACTGTACTCTGTATTATATCAGAATACAAAAAACTAGTTAACGCTATTGGAGGGTGCTTCTAATACAGTCTCTGGGAGCGACAGTAAATTTGACATGGTTCTCTCTTCTGACTGCCGTTATCAGTATCAGTTTTTCAGGATTTTTTAATTAAGTTAAATTAAGTGTTAAATTAAGAATCTGCAGTTGTTCTTGCTCTCTCTCAGCCTTCTCATCTCACACATAAAACGTAAGACTTGTCAAATACTCCTGAACCAATGTCAGCACTGAACCATTAGGGCAGTGAACTGGATGCATGTCCTGCACCACAATGGAAACAGCCACCACTTAAAAGCATACAGTCTTATTGTAGAAGGAGCTCTCCCATTCAGAATCGACCGTTCGCAAAACCCGCCCACCCTTAGTTACTGTTGCTATGCCCGACATACAATGCCGCTCTCACGCTGCACTTCATGTTCTCACGCATGGAAAAATACATTGCAGAGCAAAGAGAAAACTGACAACACACCGACAGACAAGACGGAGCAGGTTACTTATTATATCAAACAATGTCTCAGGACTCGCAGCTTTTAAATTGAGTCATTTTTAAAGGAATTAAAACAATAAATACCACTTCAATGTGTCATGACAGATCACTGTATTGCCTCAGATCAAACACATGAACCGAACGTCTTTTCTTATGCATTTACATATTTCCCAAGCCGACAGTATCACGTGAAACCTATGAAAATGGTATAAAAAGTACATGGCACCATAGTTTCATCACTTTAGACTGTTGCAGTGGCCGTAATTCTGCCAAATTGCGTGCTTGTAAGTGTTCGTTAAATGCGTAACATTAATTACGTGAGTACACAGGTCTGCTTATGTCTGAAAATAATATATTTTACAAACATTAGCTTATATTTGTTTAGTACATTTTTAAATCAATGTTCAACACATAAGACTGTAACATTCAGCATGGTGGGCCGCATTCGGCCCGCGGTTTGAGAACCGCTGCTCTACCCAAAAAGTGGCAACAGAATCGCCATTTGCTAGCAATTTTTTGTTTACTTGCCAGGCTGCATGTGATCAAATGGAGCAGAAAATAGACATTACAAAAAGTAGCTGTAGAACATATTTAGATTACTATTTGATTTAGCATAAAATTCAGTACACATAAACTGTTAAGTCATGTTTACACTACAAGCAACAGGAACGTCAAAGCAAGACAATCTCATTCATTTCAATGGAGACCTGGCAATTTCCGGTGGCACGAGCGACAGCGGCCATTGGCATTGATGGGATGGGGCATGTCCAGGGGCGTGACAAAGTTTACAATCCTTCAACTTTATGCAAATGAAGGGCACATTTCGGGAGCGACAGCCAATAGGAAAGAAGACAGTAGAGCTTATGTTATCGTTCTCCTCTGGCAGTTACAGAAAGATGGAGGAGAAGCTGATCCTTGCCGTCATCCTTCATTTTTGTTTTCATGTATGGATTGTATTTATATTATATTTAGTCTTTTGCCTACAAAATGTTTGTATTTAGTGGCAAGAAACATGATTCGCTACCAAAAACGATGTGAGCATCCCAATAGCGACCTCATCACCAGCCCCTGGCTACATGCAGCAACAAATGTAGGTTGTTAGGCTACAACAGCATAAACCGTGGAGCATAAAGAAGATATTTCTCAGTATCTCAGAAATATCGCAGTAAGTCACTGGGAACCAAAACATGTTGGCTACCAACATTATCCAAAATATTTGATGTTTCACAAAAGAAAAAGTCATACAGCTTTGAAACAAGATAATGGTGAGTAAATAACTACTATTTAAAATAAATGATTGAACTGAGTTGTCTTGTGCTTGATGAGAAATAAATACAATAGCTTAAGATTATTTAATTAGTTTGTAAATTAAAAAATGATTAAGAGAAGTCTTGTACTGGCAAATGACTTCTTCTCACCGGGGATTCCCGGTGGTTTTAGAGGACAGTTACTCTGACAATTATAAAAGCATGGTCCATTTGGGAAGGTGCATGCAGAGTCAGCGGAGCTAGGCGAAAGTATAAATCCCGCATTACCCAGTTCATATCAGCATATCCAGCATGACATTTTTCCCCATGGAGATATGATGTGTTTTCAAAGTGTTCCTTTATTTTATTTTATTTGAATTGTTTGAGCAGTGTACATAAAAACATACATACATACATGTTTTTTTTTTGAGAGTAACATGTTTTTTGGTAAATAAGTGTGTGTGTGTGTATACTACATACATATTTTTGTACCTACAAGCACTGAACACTGTTCTTGAGGTTTTTTTATGTAGTGTCTAATGCAGGGGTGCAAAACCCTGCTCCCGGCAATCGACTGTCCTGCTAAATGTTTAGCTCCAACTCTAATCAAACACACGTCTTTACTTTTCAAGTGATCCTGAAGACCTTAATTAGTTGCTTTATGTGTGTTTGATTAGAGTTGGAGCTGAACTTGCAGGACATCGATCGCCAGGAGCAGGGTTGGCCACCCTTGGTCTAGTGCAGGGATCCTCAAATCTGGACCATTCCTGCAGAGTTTAGCTCTAACCCTAATCAAACACACCTGAGAATGCTAATCAGAATCTTCAAGATCTTTAGAAAATCACAGGTAGGAGTTTGATCAGGGTGGAGTAAACTCTGCAGCAGATTGGAACCTCCAGAAAGATTTGAGGAACCCTGGTCTAGTGAATGATCTGTAGTGCTTTAAGAAATGCGTTATGATGGAAGCTCTGTTTTATTTTGACTACAGCTGAAATGGAAAGTGTTTGGTTTTTTCAAAAAAGGGAGGGTTTGTTCAAGTTTGAAATTTTGATTGTCAAGGTTTTTAAGAAAGAAGATAACTTATCTCAGACCATTACCGCAATATCTTAAACGCTGTGAATAGTCTGGTCTAGAGCATTTCTTTCTTCGGTAAATGTTTCTAACTTCTCCTCTCCCTTTTTTATACTGTATAGCCCCCCTTTAAATACATATAATTCATTCAAACTGCCAAATGATTTCTTACTAGTATTGTTTTGCTTATTTCAAAGTACAAATATCTAGTCTTGTATGAAAAATTATCTATATTACTATGTGTGTTTTTTGAGGGAATTTCCTTTTTAATTGCATTTTAAATAAAACAAGTAAAAGGGTGCTTTGTAAGAAAGAAAATGCTTTGCAATCGGAAATAAATTGTTTAATGTCTTCTCATTGGAAGAATGGTAAATAGGAACATGCAGTTTATAACATCGAGATGTTATACTTTAAAACATTATAATCCGTATGCAGATTTATGAAAGTGTGCTTCCCTCTCTCGCATCATTTTTTTCTGGCACAAAATCCGTCAAAGAGTTTTCAGCAGAACTGTTAGTCGTGATGTAAAAATCGTTTAAATGCTATCTGATAAATTACGTTCACTGAAAATTTTCTTGCTGAATGCTGGAAGTAACGCTGAATTTGACCCGTAAAATCCTACATATAGCAAAAATCTGAATTTGTACAATGAGGTCGTACGAATTCAACAATGAATGATCACCTCGTAAAATCGAATTGCCGTGAGATCCTGGAACTAAGTAACACATAAATCTGAATTTCCTTCAGATTTCAGGTAGTTTGAATGCATTGATGACAAGCTATCTCCAACAATGGCACCTAGAAAATTAAACAAATTACTGTCTGAATGAAAGGTTCCATTTGGAATATGATAAACACGGCTGTTAAATAACCGAATCATTCAATTTTACAGATATAAAACAAAGTTATTCTTTCACGTTTAGTATTTTAGATTTCAATGACCATCTCCATCTGTCAGTGCTACAATCTCCCACTGGCCTTCTTGGTCAAAAGTCAGTAATTGATGTAAATTATCTAAATTAAGAAATGTAACATTTTGCACTGAGAAATATTTAATTATTGAAATATGTTATACTATATGGGAAAAAGCTGCAGCACATTGAAATAGATATTGGAATGATATTTAATGTCAAATGTTTTTAAAATCTTTAGCCATACATGAACGCTGTTAAAGTTACCTTGATTGAATTGTGTTTTAACTTTATAGCTGTCCACGTCTTGTTTCTTTTTTCAGATTTTTTTTTTGAGGCCAGGGAACCATTTAAAATGCTTTAGTCAGTAATTTAAAGTTTTCACCTCTGATATATAACATTACCAAGTTTTTTACAGTTATTCGATTAAAGTTACGCATTGAATACCCGCACTGAAGTCTTTTTGGAGCTTTGCCATGGTGATCAAATTTGTTGCACCTTGGAAATTTTTTTACATGACTTTTGACATCGTGTGCAACCGCGCATAACTGCAGAGTCTTACATAGAGTTGAGTAAACTAACACAATTCAGGTTGTAAGAGAACTTAAGTTTCCCATCCTCAGAAACTTTAACTCTGAGTTCAAGTTTAAACCCAGAGTTGGATGTACCTTTATTGAAACGGGCCCCTGTAGGCTTTATAATATTGTAATCGTGTATGATTTGGAATCTTTTTTTTATTTTGACTACAAACTTAATATGGTTTTGAAGTGATTGTTTTGGTTTTTCGCAGAAGAATTAGGGTTTATAGTGAATGTAGTCTGAAGATTTTGATTTCATTAAGGTAATAAGAAAATGTGAAGAAATTGTTTTAGCAATTGATAAAAACTGATTATAGTTTTTTTCTAGTGCTTTTCATCTAGTGCAAGATCTCTTTACAGTAGAGTAATGAAAGTAAACTTCTCTTACAGCTTGTTGCTAAAATTCACTGTATATGCCCCCCTTTATTTATACTGTATAGACACTGACTTGCAAAATGACTCCTGATTCCCAAAAATAAGTTTTTGTAACAGTGTTTTGAATTGATCTAGTGTTTTCTTGGCAGGGAAGTCTGTCTATTTTTCAGGTTTGTGTCATCTAAGGCCAAAGTTCGATTCTGACAAAAGAGCATACGTTTTTGAGCTGGAAGTGTGAGGTTTATACAGTTGGTGTGTAGTTTTGAAATTGGATTTATAGTTAAAATGGTGAATTGTTTCGTGAATTATGTGTTAGCAATCGAGAAAAAAATGTAGTCTTTCAATTCCATTCTCATTTATACAAAAGGGGAAAACTTTGGAACATGGGCTATATAACATTCTGCAGTGAACTCTGAACAGTTAGAGAGCTGTAATTCTTGTTGTTATGATCCCGGTTTGTGCTCCCCTGTCTTGGTCTCGAGTTGGACTTTCATTTTGAAGTGCATTTTGTTCCCTGTTGTTCCATGTAGACGCTCGTGTTCGATGTTCCTGATCTGCTCCTGGGGTCCGTTCTTTGTATCTCACTTAATACATCTTAATACATATTGAATCAAAATACATTTTGATTCTTCAAACAATGATTTGATGAAAATATCTGGATGAAGTTAGATTAATCTGTGTTGATTTGTTCATTGGAAAGGGCATATATATATGTTCTCGAAACCTTTATCAATGCAGCGATTGGCTGGTGGCGAGATAGCAACATAATGACATCATATAATGAAGATCAAGGAAACAGACAGGCTGGTAAAATTACATACAATTTCTAATGATTAAAATGTGTTACCATTTTTAAATATTATTGCTATTATTTTTCACAATTTCTAGAATTTGTACAGGCCTTACATTTTTCAGTATCAATGGTACTAGCAATTCGTTTTGAAACAGATTTGTCTTATTAAAGTGTCTTAATCCATAAGATCCATCTTAAGTCATAACTGACTGTTGTAAATTAATCATGCATCATGAGGTATTTTGAGATTTGAGAAGTGAGTCTGCATCCCCATTAAAGCTCACTGTTCAAATTCATACACAGCTCAGATGTAATGTGTACCTTATGTAACTATACGTAATATGTGTATGATTGCAATACAATTATGATATAACTATTCTTTCATGATTAAATCTCTCAATGCATGAATTTGCCATGTCTATTATTAAAGATTATATCACATTTTAATTATTTTCAAAATCATTTTAAAATGACTATTGTTGTGGCAATTTCTTTCAAACAAACATCATCACTAAGTAAGAGACAACTCTGAGTCCAAATTATAGTAATAAAAGTATTTATTCTCTTGCAAGAGAGATCCTCGTCACCAACACACATTTCAAATGAGTCAGTGAGGAGCGATAAGGAAAAGCAGTGCCAGCCTGTTTTTATAGTCCTTCCCTTCAAGGCTTTCTTCTTCCCTCCCCTACAGGGAGAGATACCAGGTTGTTTATCTATTAATGGTTATACAGAAAAGGGAGGCAATGCCCCCTTGACCCCCAGGGCTAAATTGTAAATGCCCCCAAGATGACTTCTTAACCATCTGCTTTTCTCTACCTCTCTCCATCGTAAACTCATCACACAAAGTGTTTTCTCACTGCAATTGAGAAAACATATGAGGCATACATCTTGAATCTATGTTTCACTAAAGATCAATACATGTAAAGGAAAAATTCCTTTACACTATGTTTTCCTGGTTTAATAAGGTATGCTTGTAAGAAAGTAGCAGTGGCTAAGACAGACTTTAAGTATCACCTTCACTTAAAATGATCAAATTTAATCCTGTGTACACTGTACATGAAATGAGCTGCTCCCGAGCAGGTTTGAGCTAATGGACCTGTTGCTATGACAACAACTCTGTGTAACGTGAGGACTTGGCAAAGTGGTTGAGGATCCACATGCAGGCTTTATTTTAAAGAGTGTAGTCAAAAACATAGACAGGGTAGAACACCAACAAACAATAACATGGTTAAGGCTAGAAGGGATATGCATGGCGCTACTGGGCATGCACACATCAATACAGCATAATTGTTGTCACACTGTAC
>JAPDDN010000067.1:12500-41466 GCA_027422405.1 Ptychobarbus kaznakovi | reverse complement strand
CAATCAGCGGCAAGAATGGCTTGTGACTCGATTGCTGATTGGCTCTTTGCTGTAGGTAGGAATAATGATTGGCTCCTTTGCCCATCTGTTTGAAAGTGTTCGGATTGCGTTAGGACCTGTTTGGATTTAGTTAGGAGGTGTTCGAACCTCGTTCGGACTTTGTTCGGACCTCGTTCGGAAGTGTTCGACCTCGTTCGAAGTATTCAAATGGTGTTCGGAGGTTAGGAAGTGTTCAGCAGGCCATCGCTGGAGGTAACGGCCACCTCGTCTTGTGCCATCTTGTGCTGTGCACATTTTCAGCCGCACTCGTTACACGACGGGGAAGACGGTTCCATAATGTGATGTAAATGGAGAGTGTATGCGAAGAGGTAACCTTTGGACTGAGCTGGACTCAAACGATACCCAACCCTACTTCTGGGTCACTTTCCATGTGCGTGGCCAGTGTGAGGCCATGGTTGTGTATCGCTATTGTAAAATTAATTACAAATTGTGAAATTAACAATGCAACAGAGAAGCAATTTGAATTGGATAAGTTGCTGATTATTTGTTAGTTCAGTTTCATTTACTTCAAAATCATCTCCTAGGTGGCAGTTGGGAAAAGGCTACAAAACATCTGCTGAAAAAACAAACAAACAGAGAACAACAATAACAAACAACACAGGCTGGACCATCTCAAACCATATTGCCTGCGTTCAGCTGTAGAGTGACCGCGACGCAAAAAAAAACTGCAGAGCGAGCCAACCAGGAGTCTAACCTAGAATCTTCAATCCAGAGTCAGACACCTTATCCATTGTGCTACTGGCCCTCCATTCGCAGGGTCATGTGCTTTTAAAAAAAGTATTGTGCCATAGGCCTGAATGTATTTTGCTATTGTTCATTTTATTGAAAAGGCCCGCAGCAGGATTAGCCAGCCAGCCAGCCAACCAACCTTCCCTAGTGGTCTAGTGGTTAGGATTTGGTGCTCTCACCGTCACGGCCCGGGTTTGATTCCCGTCAGGGAAAGTAATTTTGCCCTCTGACGGTGGACCGTGAAATCAAGCTCTGTTTTATCTTTGAGATCACTATTCTTTGAGTAAAGAGAGAAGTGAATGAGCCTTATTGTTCGTGACGCTAACCTCTTCTGTAAACACACAACGCAGCGACCCGTGAACAGAAGTAGGGTGGCAATTTGTACAATTTATACCATACACATCCTGGCAGGATTTGTATATTTTCTAAAAACATCCAATGAAGTTTAAACAATAACATGTAGGTATTTTACATAATCAACCAATTCTGGCCCTTAAGAATGTGATAATGATCAGAGCGCTGCAAATATGCGCACGTGTTTGTTTCGTTCGTTCGACTTGAAGGTGATCATTGCATGACACAAAGTTACATTTTTATATTTTTGGCAATATATAAATATTGGTAAGTGTGGTTTGTCGCGTATAAAATGGCCCCTGTGGTCCCCTTAGCCAGAAGGCTGATTGCATGGCAGTTTGAAGCATGTTACCACCCTGTCGGTCCACGTCCACATAGGTGCACAGGAGACGTTGCGACCCTCACACATCATTCTTTCACAGTGGCAATATTGTAGCCTTCTCTGAGGTTCTTCCGATGCGTGGTGTCATTACTGGTTGAAAACTTTACCCAATACCCACCTGGGTGACTCAAAATACAGTCAGCTTTGCAATTTGTGCTGGCCTTACCGAAGGCTTAACATCTGGTTGTGAAAAGTAAGCTTCTTCTTCTGTTTCTTCATTTGCTTGTTTTAGGTTCTCTTTCAATGGGAGGCCATGTGCTTGCTCTCAAGAAAAAGTTTTTTTTTTCTGCTACTCTCAATAGTCTCCAGGGCAGTTAAAGCTCACTGTGGCGTGTTCTAAAATGGGTGTGCAGATGCGGGCGGCAGACTGGAAAAGGCTAGAATGAATATGTATGCTGCTACTGGGCATGTGCATACTAATACAGCGTGATTTTGTCACACTGTTCAACAATAAAGCTCATTAGTAGAGAGCTAAGTATCTGAATTGAGCATGTCAGACAAGGCAAAAATCCATAAAAGGTGCCGAGAAGTCGGGTTCCCTGGTCCTTTGGTTAAAACAACTGCATTTTGCATCTATCGACGAGGATAGGATTTGAACCCACGCGTGCAGAGCACAATGGATTAGCCTCCATCACCTTAACCCGCTCGCCCACCTACGCCTTGAGCCATCCTGTGTGCAATGCACATTTTTCAGCCGCACTCGTTAACACGGACGGGGAAGACCGAGGTTCCACATAATGTGATGTAAATGGGAGAGTGCACGCGAGAGGTAACCTTTGGACTAGCTGGACTCAAACATACCCAACCCTACTTCTGGGTCACTTCCCATGTGCGTGGCCGTGTGAGGCCATGGTTGTGTATCGCTATTGTAAAATAATTACAAATTGTGAAATTAACAATGCAACAGAGAAGCAATTTGAATTGGATAAGTTGCTGATTATTTGTTAGTTCAGTTTAATTCATTCATTCACTTAGGTGGCAGTTGGGATAAGGCTTCAAAACATCTGCTGAAAAACAAACAAACAGAGAAACACAACAATAACAAACAACACAGGCTGGAACCATCTCAAACCATATTGCCTGCGTTCTGCTGTAGAGTGACCGCGACGCAAAAAAAACTGCAGAGCGAGCCAACAGGATCTGAACCTAGATCTTCAAATCCAGAGTCAGACACTTTATCCATTGTGCTACTGCCCTCCAGTCGCAGGGTCTTGTGCTTTCAAAAGTATTGTGCCATAGGCCTGAATTGTATTTTGCTATTGTTCATTTTATTGAAAGGCCCGCAGGCAGCAGCAAGCCAGCCAGCAGCGCCCTTCCCTGGTGGTCTATTGGTTAGGATTTGGTGCTCTCACCGTCACGTCCCGGGTTTGATTCCCAGTCAGGGAAAGTAATTTTTGCCCTCTGACGGTGGACCGTGAAATCAAGCTCTGTTTTAATCTTTGAGAACACTATTCTTTGAGTAAGAGAGAAGTGAATGAGCCTTATTGTTGTGACGCTAACCTGTTCCGTAAACACAAACGCAGCGACCCGTGACAGAAGTAGGGTGGCCATTTGTGCAATTTATACCAACACATCCTGGCCAGGATTTGTATATTTTCTAAAACATCCAATGAAGTTTGAACAATAACATGTAGGTATTTTACATAACAACCAATTCTGGTGCTTAAGAATGTGATAACGATCAGAGCGCTGCAAATATGCGCACGTGTTTGTTTCGTTCGTTCGACTTGAAGGTGATCATTGTATGACACCAAAGTTACATTTTTTATATTTTAGGCAATATAGAAATATTAGTAAGTGTGTGTCGCATAAAAATGGCCCTGTGGTCCCCTTAGCCAGAAGGCTGATTGCATGGCAGTTTGAAGCATGTTACCACCCTGTCGGTCCACGTCCACATAGGTGCACAGGAGACGTTGTGACCTCACCAGCATACTTTCTTTCAGAGGCAATATTGTAGCCTATGAGGTCTGCCGATGCGTGATCATATTGTTGAAAACTTTACCCAATACCCGCCTGGATGACTCAAAATACAGTCAGCTTTGGCAATTTGTGCTGGCCTCACGGACGCGTGCAGAGCACAATGTAATTAGCAGTCCATCGCCTTAACCGCTCGGGCACCATCGTCTGTGCCATCTTGTGCAATGCACATTTTCAGCCGCAATCGTTAACACGATGGGAAGACAGTTCCCATAATGTGTTGTAAATGGGAGAGTGTATGCGAGAGGTAACCTTTGGACGAGAGCTGGACTCAACAATTCCCACCCCTACTTCTGGTCACTTTCCATTGCGTGGCCAGTGTGAGGCCATGGTTGTGTATCCTATTGTAAAATAATACAAATTGTGAAATTAACAATGCAACAGAGAAGCAATTTGAATTGATAAGTTGCTGATTATTTGTTAGTTTCAGTTTCATTTACATCATTCACTTAGGTGGCAGTTGGGAATAAGGCGACAAAACATCTGCTGAAAAAACAAACAAACAGAGGACAACCAATAACAAATAACACAGGCTGGAAACCATCTCAAACCATATTGCCTGCGTTCTGCTGTAGAGTGACCGCGACGCAAAAAAACTGCAGAGCGAGCACAACCAGGAGTCTAACCAAAATCTTCCAATCCAGAGTCAGACACTTTATCCATTGTGCTACTGGCCCTCCTTTGCAGGGTCTTGTGCTTTCAAAAGTATTGTGCCTTAGGCTGAATTGTATTTTGCTATTGGTTCATTTTATTGAAAGGCCCGCAGGCAGGCAGCAAGCCGGACAGCCAGCCAACCAGCCTTTCCCCTTGTGGTCTAGTGGTTAGGATTTGGTGCTCTCACCGTCATGGCCCGGGTTTGATTCCCGGTCAGGGAAAGTAATTTTGCCCTCTGACGGTGGACCGTGAAATCAAGCTCTGTTTTATCTTTGAGAATCCAGGCCAAAAAAAACTGGTGGACGCATGAAAAACTCCTTCCTCGTCGAACTCCTTCCTCCAGGGGGCTCGTCGAATCGATCCCGACCTCGACAGTGTCTTCGGAGACTGAGCTTTGTGACTCCACCCCTTTTTTGCAAGGGCACCCTAACTCTCTCTCCTCAGGGTTCAGGAAAGCAACAAACACTATTCTTTGAGTAAAGAGAGAAGTGAATGAGCCTTCTTGTTCGTGACGCTAACCTGTTCCGTAAAATCACAACGCAGCGACCCGTGACAGAAGTAGGGTGGCCATTTGTGCAATTTATTCCATACACATCCTGGCCAGGATTTGTATATTTTCTAAAACATCCAATGAAGTTTGAACAATAACATGTAGGTATTTTACATAAGCAACCAATTTCTGGCGCTTAAGAATGTGATAACGATCAGAGCGCTGCAAATATGCGCACGTGTTTGTTTCGTTCGTTCGACTTGAAGCTGCACACAGATCATTGTATGACACCAAAGTTATATTTTTATATTTTAGGCAATATAGAAATATTAGTAAGTGTGTGTCGCGTAAAAATGGCCCCTGTGGTCCCCTTAGCCAGAAGGCTGATTGCATGGCAGTTTGAAGCATGTTACCACCCTGTCGGTTCCACGTCCACATAGGTGCACAGGAGACGTTGCGACCCCACCAGCATTCTTTCACAGAGGCAATATTGTAGCCTATGAGGTTCTTCCGATGCGTGATCATTATTGGTTGAAAACTTTACCCAATAACCCACCTGGATGACTCAAAATACAGTCAGCTTTGGCAATTTATGCTGGCCTCACCGAAGGCTTAACATCTGGTTGTGAAAAGTAAGCTTCTTCTGTTTCTTTCATTTGCTTGTTTTAGGTTCTTTTTCAATGGGAGGCCATGTGCTTGCTTTCAAGAATTTTTTTTTTTTTTCTGCTACTCTCAATAGTCTCCAGGGCAGTTAAAGCTCACTGTGACGTGTTTTAAAATTGGTTGTGCAGATGCGGGCGGCAGACAGGAAAAGGCTAGAATGAATATGTATGCTGCTACTGGGCATGAGCATACTAATACAGCGTGATTTTGTCACACTGTTCAACAATAAAGCTCATTAGTAGAGCACTAAAGGATCTGAATTGAGCATGTCAGACAAGGCAAAATACATCAAAGGTGCCAAGCAGTCGGGTTCCCTGGTCCTTTGTTAAAAACAACTGCATTTTGCATCTATCTACGAGGATGGGATTTGAACCCACGCGTGCAGAGCACAATGGATTAGCAGTACATCACCTTAACCACTAGGCCACCTTGTCTAGTTCGGGCATGGCTGACAAGAAGCCGGACTATGTCATTTTTCCTGCATTTCGTTTCAATAGAATAACGGAAAAGCTGACCATTAATGAGCCCAAATATGTAGGAGCGTCAATCATTTGGGATTCAAAGGCATTGACAGATTCAAAGGCATTGACCGACGAGGATGGGATTCGAACCCACGCGTGCAGAGCACAATGGATTAGCAGTCCATCGCCTTAACCGCTCGGCCACCTCGTCTTGTGCCATCTTGTGCAATGCACAAAATTAGACTTTATTATCAGAATAACAAAGCCGAGATGGCAGGCCCTGCAACATCTGAATCTCTGTTTGTCCGCTCACCCTTTATACCTGTTGCACTGCCCAAACATGGGAGTTCCTGTTTTTAATTGGCTATGCTTTTCTGACTTGCCACCAATAATTTATATTATCACACTGGTCATCTTTTAATTGTGGCATATAGTCTAATCAGTCCTTTTTTTATAAAAGACATCCAGCCCCCTTCTAAACAGAAAGTTAGTCCTCTCCCTTCAACCAAGGACCTTGGCAGTGTTCCCAGAAGACATACATCAAAACTGCCCACATGTTTTTGTCATATTCTGGGACGTCAGCCAAAGTTCATATGGTTATTCAAGTTCATTAATTGTTTTTTAATATTTCCAATATATTGATCAGTTTATAGATTGCTTTCTTGCACATACATCATTTTTAAGTAAAATAACAACATATTGAGTGAATAACATACTATAAAGCAAAATAACACAATATATTCCCCCTCTGAGACTTTACGAAGTCTCACCACTAATATCCCTTGCCCAGAGTGCAACACCACAAGTCCACCTATCCTTCTATCCTTCTATGAACCAATAAGGTCTCCGTCATATTTTCTCTTAACAAATGGCTTCTTTATGTTGCTGCACTCCAGAGGAAGTCAGATCCAAACATCTCCTCTCACCAGAGGTGGAAAGAGTACAAAAATATTCTACTCAAGTAAAAGTACCATTACATTACTGAAATTTTACTTAAGTACAAGTAAAAGTACCAGTCTAAAAATATACTCAAGTAAAAGTAAAAAGTAGCTCATTTAAAATTTACTCTGAGTAAAAATTACTTAGTTACATTTTAACAATGGGAGGGAGGAAAAAATGGGATAGACCAAAGGTGTCAAACTCAGTTCCTGGAGGGCCACAGCCCTACACAGTGTAGATATAACCCTAATTAAACACATCTGATACAGCTAATCTAATGATTTAGGCTTATTTGAAAACTACATGGTGTGTGTGTTGGAGCAGGGTTGGAAATAAACTCTTTAAGGCTGTGGCCCTCCAAGAACTGAGTCTGACACACCTGTGATATGGGCCTATAAATCTCAAACTAGGTGTTTTTAATTAAAGGAATCAGTTAATTAGAATTATAAGACATTTGGGCTGTTACCAGGCAAATTAAATCAGTATCAACAAAATTAATCTTTGCAATGCAGAGGAAAGGCAGAAGCTTCATCTGAAGTGGCATAGATGTATTTACAAACTGACAAAATGCCATTTTAGCCTGCAGTTACAAATGCAGAAATAATGTTTTGATAAATAAGACATAAAATGTGACCCTGAACCACAAAAACATAAGGGTCCATTTTCCTAAATTGCGATTTATAACATCATCTGAAAGCTGAATAAATCATATTTTCATTGATGTATGGTTTTTTATGATCGGACAATATTTGAAAATCTGGAATCTGAGGGTGCAAAAAATCCAAATATTGAGAAAATCTCCTTTAAAGTTGTTCAAATTAAGCTCTTAGTTTTCATATATTTACAGTAGGATATTTACAGAATATATTAATGGAACATGATCTTTACTGAATATGCTAATGATTTTTGGCATAAAAGAAAAATGTATAATTTTAACCCATACAATGTATTGTTGGCTATTGCTACAAATATACCCCAGCGACTTCTGACTGGTTTTGTGCTCCATGCCAGGGTCACAAATGTTAAATAGTCATTTGAAATTAAAAATAAATAAATCAAAAGATACTTTAAATGTTAAATTAGAACCACCAGTAGGTGTCAGCAAGTCACTGATAAGAGAGTCATTGCGATTGAACAGAATCATTTAAACGGTTAATTCATTCAGGAACAAAACACCGTCATTGCTCAGAGTCAGAGACGCAAAACTGTGTTTGGAATTATTTTTGTTGTCGAAATAGAGCAAAAACAGGCAATATGGTGTCTAAAACGTAAGTCTCTTAATTAACTTCTTGTTTTTTGAACTGTGTAAAAAGAAAAACTACATGCCAATGTAATCATGGGTATTTTTTGAGAAAAACGGCATTCTTCGTGTGATGTTGACTTACTATATTAAATTATATAAATATATAAATTTTCTGCTTCTATATCTTCAATTTTGTGATCATTCTAAACGCATTTTAACAGACTGAATCACGCAGTGAAAGAAAGCACTCCCGTTAAAACAACAATTATTATATTATCTCAGATGATATTGCACACCCTGCACCACTGTCTTTTTGGCTCATTTGTGCAAAACCTTTTGCTAAACCGTCAAAGCTTCGTTTTAACCACCAATGCAATGATGTAAGTATTTACGTTACCTCTAACTTAACTTACATGCTTGCGAAGGGCGATGTCGAGATGTTATAAGCTGCTAGTTCGGTCTCCCGAGGCAAACACAGCTTACACTGCATAATAGAGCATGAATATATGGCCAGGGGTTCACTTCATTTCCTTCGAATTCAACTTCAGCAGAATATGACGGGGTTTGGTTTTCAGCTGGGTCTGCACCATTAGGGGCCGTTCACATATCGCGCCTAAAAACGCATGGAAAACGCTAGGCGCGCTGCTTTCTCCTTTTTTCCAAAGCGCTCGGGCGGTTGCGCTCCGGAGGCGTTTGTCGTTGCTAAGCAACCATCAGCTGCGCTCTCCGTTACAAGAAGGAAATTTCGTCACATGACCTGCGGTGCGCTTGCGGCATTCTGAAAAGTTGAGATGTTTTTATCTCGATGCGGCGCGGACGCGCCTGGAAAAAACGAGCGCGTCGCACCGCGACTGCGACTGCGACTGCGTCGCTTCCATTATGAGCGCGCATACCGCGCGTCTACATTTGAAATAACGAACTTAAGCGCGCAAAAGACGCGATATGTGAGCGGCCCCTTAAAACGCCTGTCTTGTCCGTCTGCATCGTTCTTGTTATTTTTAGCGCCAGTTTCTTCTTCTGCCCATTATTTGCTGCAGTTGTTTCCACTGAGCGATTTTTTTTTACTCAGTAACGAATGTGTTTTCAAATGTAGCGAAGTACAATACTTCCCACAAAATATACTTAAGTAAAAGTAAAATTACAGATTAAAAAAATTACTTAAAAAAGTACAAGTACACAAAAAAGCTACTCAATTACAGTAACGCGAGTAAATGTAATTCGTTACTTTCCACCTCTGCCTCTCACCATTGACTAGAGAAGAGTAAAATAATCTACTTCCCTACCTATACATTCTTGGGGGTCCACGATCACTCAAAACAAATCAGCAATGTGTTTTAAAGCATGTGCATGTCTTTTAGCCTTGTCCATGGTGTCATGGTTATGTAGAGTACATGAATGTTTAGTCAAATGATTACACTTATCAAATATCAAAATTAGAAAAAACAAAGTAATATAATGCAATATATTATGCACTGGTCTATCCCACGCTGCCAGAGGAACTCCAAACATTTCCGGTAGCCTGGAGCTCTATCTGTTGATCTTGTCCTTCATTGCCAGAGGAGCTCCTAGGCAGATCCAATGCCCTTCAGCTCTATCTGGTGTTGGAGTAGATGGTGGGTTTTTAAAACTCCAGTTTGAATCTACTCCATGCTGCTAAGCACTGAGATGCTCGTCGATCCTTTCTTCTTTTCATATTTTCCAGTAATAATTTTCCAGTGTAAAAGAAACAAACTACATACTGATAATGAAGGTTAAATGATGAATACTTGCAAATAAGTAGTAAACATACAATCTTTTCTTATCGTCCCCTTTTCTGGTTGCATTGCCTCGTAACACGGACACTGACCTGCTTAAAACCTTCAGCATTTCCTTTCTTTACTAAAATAATTACATTTCACATTTGATGTATGTAGGAGATTAAAATGCTCTTTAGAAATAAATGATTTCAGAATAAATGATTCAAAGATAAAGATTTCAAAACAAATAACTTCAGGAAGGGGTATATGCCAAAATAAAATACATAAACCCATCTAACTTCCTTCCTACTCTATCCAAATATTCTAATGCTTCTACATAATATGAAAAGAAAGTACATTAACGATACTAACTCCCTTTCTATCAAAAATTACAATACAAGGTACAAATAATAAAGGAAAATAAAAGGCACCCCTTCCCTACCACTCGGTCAAGGATGTTTTACACAAATTCATCCAGTTCATCCAGTCCAGGACCCACTGCATACATGTTGGTGCATCCAACATCAATTCCAGTTGGTCTCACTGACACATTAATCATCTGTTTGGCTGCAGCACTGGCCAGCATTGATCTGATGAAAGGCACAATACAACAGAACAACAAAAGAAACATAACAACAATGCCAATTATAATGCCCACTTTGGTTAACCATTGTCCCCAAGACCCAAAAAGTGAATTAAACCAATCCCAGGTATGCATGTCTGCTCCAGCATTCTTGGTCACCTCCTCTCTCAGGTTTTTCAGTTTCCCCATTGCTTTGGTGAATTATCCATCTGGGGCTGTATTGTTTGGAATATAAGTACAACAGTCAGAACCAAACATTACACATACTCCTCCTTTTTCAGCCAGGAGCCAATTTAGAGCTTGTCTGTTTTGCCATGTCATTTTGCTAGTGGGACCCAACTGTTTTCCCAAAGCTTCTAAAGCATCATCAGTATAATTTATGAATCTCTGCTGATTATAGTAGATGTAATTGATCCATTCTAAGTTTTTATTTGGGGTTATCCATATCCATATAGACTCAAATCCAGACTTTATCTCATTTCTAGCTTTATAGTCCTTTGGGATTCCTCTTGGTTGGCCTATGATATCTAGGGATACATTTGGGTCTTTTTCATATGCTCTTTTGGCTCTACGTCTCTTTGGCTGAGGCTGCTTAACTTCATCTAGATCTCCCTCAATCAACGTTATCTCTTGTAGCATTCTTACTCTCGTCCACATGCCTTTCCAGTCTTTTGGCAATGTTGCCCTTAATCTTTTTCCCCCACATACCCAATAGTAGTCTGCCACTGCTTCTAATTGATCTTCCATAGTTCTAATTAGGGGAAAACTAATATTTGCTTTTGTGCAATTGTCTTTAATTTGTATGATTGACATGTTTGTCGATATAGTGGCTGTTGCATATATCAGACTAAATGATTTGAGCACTCTCAAGTCATAATACATAATTTGGTCCAGGTGCCAATTACAACACAATTCCCTTTAAATTTCCCATATCATGTTTTCCTTTTGATTTGTTGAAGCACTCAAATTCCAATGTGCGATCAATTACGTAGGCTACAGGGGTTTCTCTCTTCGTAGCATCAATTCTTATGTCCATTCGCTTACATTCATCCCCCCACCTTGCTGTCTGTAGAATCGGTGGAAATTATTGTTCCCAAGCATAGTTAACATTCTGCTGGACAATAGGGGTATACCTTTCCAGTCATATTGTTAAAATATTGTGAGTAAAATCTACCACAGTGCATGTAATCATATGGGTTTGGCACAACTACAAGTTTCTTAAGAGGGGATGGAGAACAAAGCACACAGCTAAACATTCCAGCTTCTCTTGCAGTATATTCTGGCCATTTAAACCAGTCATTGTGATGTGCTGCATCTAACAGCCCTTCTTTTTGTAAGTAGGATTCCATGTCATAGATTAGGGTATCATTCTCATCATCATATGTCCATCCTGCTGACCTCTTTCTGACATGTATGTTTGCATAAATACCTGGTGTTTGATCAGTCACATTAATGGAATAGATCAGCAATGGTGTCTGGATCAAGTGTGAGGAATTCATCAGGTTGATATCTGGACTGGGCACTAGTTGATGGTCTTGGTTCAGGGGACCTTGTGGGTTGCCCCGAATCTTGGGCAATCGTTGCATCAGATATATCAGCACTAGGACCAGGATCAGTCTCTCCCTGATCGTCCTGTTCTGTTTCTGGAGGCAGTATTTTCATCTTCAAGATGGTCCTCTGCTTCAGCGTGTTCTGTTTCCTAAAATGAGGTGCATCAATGTTACTTTCTCAGACTCATGGATTTAGGGCTCTGTTCCCTTTCTGGGGGCTCTATCTGTTCATTTCCTTCTTCATCGATTTCTGGTTGCTCTTTCTCGCCCTCTGGGTCGTAACCTGGGTACTTGGTGCAATGATTTAGTGGTACCAAGTTGTACTTCCCTCTATGTACTGCTGTAGGGGTTGCTTTACAACAGTATATGGGCCTTCTCTTCTTGGTCATTCCACCTTCGCTAAATACCCTCAATTATACTTGATTCCAGGTTGAATAGCGCCAGGTGTTTCCCTTCTTTCCCTAGGACCTCTGCTTTGCTCTTGGGCATTAATGGCTTCATGAATAGCTGTTATCTGTTTCATGTATGCTCTCAATTCCATCTGCAACTGTTCAAGAGGCGGTCCTTCATATGGGCCCCTCAAATATGGGACTGGCATTGGTCTGCCTGTCAACATTTCATGTGGCGTCAAATTTGTTATTCTATTGGTCTGCATACGGTAGCTCATTAATGCCAGAGGCAAAGCATCTACCCAATTCAACTTCGTATCAGCACAAATTTTGTTCAATTTTGCTTTGAGAGTCCCGTTAACCCGTTCGACGAGGCCTTGCGACTGGGGGTGGTAGACACAGCCTAGCCTTTGTTTTATCCTCAATTGTTGTATTACTGTCTTTGCTGTTCTTTGAATGAAAGCTGATCCATTGTCTGAGCTGATTTGGGATGGGATACCACATCTGGGAATTACTTCTCTTGTTAGAAATGTAATCACTGTCTGGGCTCCTTGATCTGTTGATGGAACTGCTTCTACTCATCTACTGAACCTGTCAATTATTACCAACAAGTATCTTTTTCCTCTAACAGTTCTTATCATGTCTGCATAGTCCATGACTAGATGTTTGAATGGTCCTTCTGGAACTGGTATATGACCAATTGGAGCAGATATTCCCTTTCTGACATTATTTTGGGCACAGACTTCACATTCAGATAAATACTCGTCCACCATTGCCTGTAAATAAGGCGACCAATAACCTTGACGCTTTATTTTTCTAATCACTTCCCCCCTCGCGCAATGGTCAAAACCATGCGCGTCAGAGATTAGGATTGTAAGCAATGGTGTTGGAGCAATCATGTGACCTTCGTGAGAACGCCAAAGTCCATTTGCATCTCATGTTGCTCCTCTGTGCTGCCACACACTAATTTCATATGGTGTGGCTTGTTGTTGTATTCGCTCAACGTCTGCCAATTGAGGCTGAGGTTGAATCAGAACTGAGGGGAGCCATTATTGCTGTTGTACAGCCAGAGGCTGTTTGTTTAGCATATTGATCAGCTGCATTATTGCCCTTAATCACAAAATCCTTGCCTTTTTTGTGTGCTCGAGATTTGATTATGGCCAACTGTTTGGGATGCATCATGGCTGATATTAACTCAATTATCTGGTCACCATGCTGGATAGGCGTGCCATCACTTTTCTTAAAACCTCTTTGTTTCCAGACTGCTCCAAAGAGGTGGCATACACCATGTGCATATGCAGAGTCAGTGTAAATATTTACAGTTTGGTCTTTCGCCAGTTTACAGGCTTCAGTGAGAGCCTTTAATTCCGCCAGTTGTGCCGAGATTCACAATGCTGCACCACCTCTGGGACAAAATCATCATCAGCACGTCTTACAATTGCAAATCCACCATGATTACCCAAATGGTCTCTAAAACGTCAACCATCCAAAAAATATTCAACATGTGCATCAGGAATTGGTGTTGATTCTAGATCTGGTCTCAATCTAGTAAAGGCTAAGGAATCAGCTATGCATTCATGTGGTGTGCCTTCATCCTGCAACGGTATAAAATTGGCTGGATTAACCGTAGTGCATCTTTTGATTGTAATGTCTGAAAAGGTTAGCAATGTTGAGTATGCTATACATCTAGAGGGAGTCAGAACAAACTTCCCTTGTTCCAATAGCTCTGTTACTTTGTGATGAGTATAGATTGTAACTGGGTAACCCATAGTTATTGTGGAGGCTTTTTCATATGCAAAATACACTGCAGCTAACCCCTGTTGGTAACATGGTGGGTATCCTTCTGCTACATTATCCAGTTTTGTGCTATAATAAGCAATTGGTTGTTTTTTCCTTCCACTACAAGTTTCCTGCATCAGCACTGCAGATGCATAGCCATCTTTTCTGTTTGCAACATACAAATGAAATGGTTTGTCATAAGTGGGAGTGGTCAAGGCAGGAGCACTCTGTAACTCCTTTTTCAATGATTCAAATGATATTAATGCATCAGCAGTCCATGTCAGTGATGCCCTAAGATTTTGATGGCCCACTTGTTTCATTAGTGCCCTTAGTGGAGCTGTTTTGATGGCATAATCTTCAATCCAATCTGCACTAAAACCTGTCATCCCCAAAAAAGTCATAATTTGTCCCACTGTTTGTGGTTGGGGCGCTTTGCTGATGCCCTCCAATTGACTGGGCGATACAGCTTTCATCCCATGTGAAATTGTGCGTCCTAAATATTCAACTTGTGGTAAGCAATATTGCAGTTCCTCTTTTGAGGCCTTATGTCCCCCCTCCGCTAATTTATTGAGTACTTTGATTGAATCTTGATGACATTGTTCCAAAGTCATTGAACAAATCAATAAATCATCTACATATTGCAGCAATGTGCTGTCCAGCCTAAGATCACTTAAGCCTTCTTTTAGAACTTGATTAAACACATGTGGTGAATGTTTGAAGCTCTGAGGCATTCTCGTGTATGTGAGTTTTTTACCTTGGTAGGTGAATGCAAACAATGGTTGGCTCTCCTCAGCTAGGGGAACACTGAAAAAAGCTGAGCAGAGATCAATCACAGTAAAATAATTAGCAGCAGATGGAACATTAGTTAGCAACGCATGCGGGATTGGTACTTCAGCAGGCCAATCTTCCATAACCTCATTCACTGCTCTCAAATCATGCACCAATCGCCATTTTGATTTGTCTGCCTTAGCTACTGGCAATATTGGGGTGTTACAATAACTTGCACTTTCAATAAGTACTCCTGCTTTCACCAATCCCTCAATTGTTTTTTTGATTCCCTTTTCTGCTTCTGGTTTCAAAGGGTATTGCATCTTTTTTGGTATTTTAGCTCCTGATCTGAGTGTTATTCTAACTGGATTGGCTGATTTCACTAACCCCACATCTGTGTCATGTTGAGACCATAATTCCATTGGTACTTGTTTTTCCATTTCTTTTAACAATTCAGCTTGCTTTGTCTGATGTTTATTGACTTTTGGATCAATTTTCGCCATTCTGGGAACCCCCATCATTGGGGTAGCACACAAAATTTTGAGATACCCTTTATCTGCTGATTGGAAGTTAAGAGGATTTTCTGTGGCTTCCCACTTGCATTTTTCTGCATTTTGCATCATGGGGCCTAAATCTTTAGAAACACAGTTTTTGCTTACGTATAAGGAAACATGGGGAATTGAGTTTGGTACTTCAAACCACTCATCAATGAATTTTTCCCTATCTACCTGCAGAGCTGCTCCTTCTGGTCCTACTACTATGTATTGTGACATCATAGTGATTTTCTGTCCTTTTGTGTTTTCTAACCATCTTTTTTCATGTTCAGAGTCTTTGTTTTCATCATACTTCATTGTACAATGAAATTCAGTTTTTGGTAGGCATGGCTCACAAAGCTGCTCCCTTATGTATCTTCCCCATTTGCTAATAGTTTTTTCCACATCTTCTCTTAGCTCTCCTAACCAATATATGTTAGCACATGGTTCTTGTGTTTGCTGCAATGTTGAGACATTAATTTGTCTAATTGCCTTATCCTCCACATAAATTCCATTCGGGGTACCCCATATCTGCATTTTTAGTTTACATATGGCATCACTACCCAACAAATTAACAGGTGTATGTTCTGAAACTAAAATTGGTATTCTTATTTCAGTGTCTTTCAGACTTATGCTCACAGGGGCCGTCATAGGAAGTAGCTGAGTTACCCCGAGAATCCTACTGTCTTTATTATTTCCCAGAGCGAGGCATATCTTGGATTTAAACACGAAAAGCTGGCCCCTGTGTCGAGCATCAGAGTAATGGGTTTTCCTTCGATATTAACTTGCAGCATTGGTTCTTGATCAGCATCACACGATATCATTGGAAGCTAAATCCTCCCCGTAGGATTCTCTGGGCAGCCCTAGTATCCTTGGTCAGGCCCACTCCATGGGTTAACAGGGCCTAGAGCTTGGGCTTGCGCTTGCTGTTGTCCATAGTTAACTTCTGGAGCCATTTGTTGGCCGTTCTGCCAAGGGTTGATGGGGCAATCTCTTCTGTTGTGGCCCAGCTGATTGCATCCCCAGCATACTCTTGGTGAGCCACCAACTCTCTGTTGATTGTTGTTAAATCTGCCTCTGCCGCGTCCTCCTTGTTGTTGTGGTCTATTCCAGTTCCTGTTATTTGGCTGCTCTGGCTTGAGATAAATGACAACTGGTGCTGGTCCTTGTGGTGCTTTGACTGTTTCAGCGGGTGTCATTTGCGCTGTTGCAGTCTGAAATGCTGGTGGATGCACATTCATTGGTGCTGGTGGATTGACAAGCACTGAAGTATTGACAGGTGCCATTACTGCGGACTGGTCTTCCTTCTGCACTGCTTGGACTTTTTTCTTCTTATTTAGCAGCTCATCGAGCTGCATCTGGTACAGTCTTCTTTGTAGTTCTTTTTCTTGATCTTTTACTTTTAACTGTTGTCTTCTGTACTGTTCCACAGCATGGACCACATGGTCTCTGAACTCTTTGTGTGACTTGGAATTCAGTCCTACCACATCTTCCAGTTTTACTTTCACTGTTGAAGGCATGGCTTCTACAATGGCGGTTCTGAAAAGTGCTGTCAGTACTTTATCTTGTTCTGGATCTCTTTGCAGTTCCTCTTTCCAACGTCTTAGTTGTTTCTGGATGTAGGTGGTGGGGTTCTCAGTTTCCTCCATTGGTTCCCCCTTCAGGAACCCTGGGTCTGTTTGCATTGGGTATTCAGCCCTCAGTGTCATCCAGATGTTATGTCGATGCTTGTCAAAGGAGATTCCATCTTCCTGAGGCCTATCCACTGCTTGAAGGAGGCTAGATTGCTTGAGGATGTCATTCATCTTGGAGGCTCCCAGGCACTTTGCAAGCAGGGCTTTGATATCACCCAGGGCCAGAAGTTTTCCAACTGTTTCTTCTTCGAATGTTCTGATCCATTTCCCAGCACCTTCATGAATGTCTGGAAGGCGGGAAACCAAAGTATCCAGATCTTGGCCGGCCCAGGGTATATATTGAGCGTAACCTTGCTTAATGAGGATTGGGCATTCAACTCTTGGGGCTTCAGCTTCTCTTGGTGCTCTGGTTGATCTGTGTTCCTCCCCTCCTCTTCGTCTCTGTGTTTTATGAACTTGTAACCGGTCATCTGGATGTTCTATATCTTGCATGACTAATGTCCCAGCTACTTGTTTGTATTGTTTTTGCTGGACATAATCATGTGGGCTTGGGTGTGACTGCATTGGTTTACGTTTGTCAATCAGTTCATCCAGCTCTTAATGCAGTGAGTTCACAGTCTTTTCAAATTCTTCTCTTGTCATGTGGACAGCTTGTTTGAGATCCTCTCTTTTTCTGTTGCATCTTTCCTCCATTTCATCCTGCACTTCCTGGATGGAGTCAGCAGGTGTCATTCTTCCTTCATGTGTTTCCTCAGGCTCTTCAGCTTGATAGTTTTCCACGCCTTCACAACCTGATGTCATATGTCTGTGGCCTGCCAAGTCTTCGAGCATTTCTGCAAGATAATGATATGTGGGTGGCTCACCTGATTTCTCCTCCTCTCTGCAGTCATCAGCCCTCTCTCTTTCCATCCTTGGCTCCTCCTTGTGGGCTGTTCTCTCTCTCTCTCTCAGCTGTGTCCGTGGTGTGGATGTTCTCAGCCTCGCTCTCGGTTGCTCCAGCCCCTCTCTCATGGCTGTGTGAGTGTGTGTTTTTTCCCTACTGCCTACTGTCCCTCTTACTTCTCTTGTGCAGCTCTGCTCTTTTTCAACATCTGTATTTTCATCATGTAGGTATCCCTCAAATTCTATTGGCCCCTTTAAATCTATTTTTCCCTGTACTTTATATTGGTTTAAGAAAAGAAAAACACTCTTTACTAAAATGATTATTGTTGTTATCTTTGTGTTTCAGTGTAAATGAGCCAGTGGCTTTATTTCAGCTGCTGTTTGTAAAATGACCACTAGATGGTGGCATAGGCTTCAGTTTTTTTTTTTTTGTCATATGTTTAAAAGACGAGCTGTAATTGGATAACTGAGATGTATGTTACAAGTTTCTAAAAAGTAAATGGCTAACATGTTTTAGCAAGAAGAAAGTCTTGTGTTTTTATTAAAATACAACAGGTTATGGGCCCAGAACGCGACAGATAAGCTACAACAGGATTGTTTTGAAGATTTTAAGTTCTCGTGAAGAAAAATGAGCTCGGAATCTCAAACAGTGTCGATTGTTCCGTTAAATGGATCGAATTATCCTACGTGGAAAGTGCAGTGTCGGATGGCATTGTTGAGAGATGGACTAAGGGACTTGGTGAATGGTATAGAAACTGCTCCAAGAGAAGATGCAAGTAAGTGGGCAAATTACTTAGCTAGAAAGGACCGAGCGTTGGCTACCATTTTATTGTCAATAGAACCATCTCTGCTTTATTTAATCGGAGAGCCTGAAGATCCTATTGTGGTGTGGAAAAAACTGTTGGATCAGTTTCAGAAGAAAACATGGGCAAACAAGCTAGCACTGAGACGTAAACTTTATTCGTTAAAGTTGAAGGATGGAGATGCGGTCCAGGAGCATATTAAAGTTATGATTGAAACTTTTGATGCGCTATCAGTTGTAGGTGATAAAATAGAAGAGGAGGATCGCGTGGTACACTTGCTCGCCAGTTTACCAGACTCGTTTAACATGTTAGTAACGGCATTCGAAGCATGTGAAGATGTACCAAAAATGGAGGTCGTCACGGAACGATTACTGCATGAAGAGCGCAAATTACGGGAACGAGATGCTGAAAAACCCAGCAGTGATGCCAAAGCCCTGACTGGAAAGCAGATCTCAAAAGGGAAAGGTCCAAAGTGTCACTACTGTGGAAGATTTGGACATTTGTGCAGAGCAAGGATGTTAACAGAGAAACCAAAAAGGTGAGCTACAAACAAATGAACTAAAAGCTGGGGTGAAAAAACTAAGTAGCAGCTCAGACAGTGAAAGTGTCGGCTTAATAGTCAGTCATGCACTAGCTATAAGCTCTGAGAAAGGACTAAATAGCTGGATTGTTGATTCAGGAGCAACCTGCCATATGTGTAATGACAAGGAAATGTTTGTTGAGTTCAACAACTTAGAACCGTCACAAGAAGTTACACTTGGAGATGGATACTCTGTAGAAGCAACAGGATGTGTCACTGTGCGACGCTAAAGATGCAGCTGACCGATGATAAAACAAAGGAGTGTAAGATGAGTGATGTATTGTATGTACCTCAACTGTCATACAATTTACTGAGCGTGTCAAAGGCAACACAGTCTGGAAAAGAAGTCAAGTTCACAGAGAATGACTGTTACATTACAGATATGAATCAGAAGCTGCTACTGCAACTAAAGAGGGCAGTCTCTACTATGTCAACTGCGGAGAAAGAGAAAGTGAGCATGTGTGTGCAAAGAAGGCAAATGTTCATAAAGATTCTAAGGAGCAAGTCTGGCACCGACGATATGGCCATTTAGGAATGCAAAATCTGAAGAAGATGTGCAGTGAAAGTCTAGTTGATGGATTCGACTTTGATGTGTCAAAAGACATAGACTTCTGTGAGTCGTGTGTTGCAGGAAAGCATCATCGCAGTATGTTCAAAACTAATGGTCGGAAAAGAGCAGTTGAACCCCTTGGCTTAGTGCACAGTGATGTATGTGGAAAAATGAATGCAAAGTCTCTAAGCGGAGCTGAATACTTCCTCACGTTCATTGATGACAACACTCACTATGTGTGGACGTACGTTCTAAAGCACAAAGATTACGTTTTTCAGAAGTTCCTAGAATGGAAAGCATTGGTAGAAAAAGATACTGGAAAACAGCTACAAATCTTACGCACCGACAATGGAGGAGAATATACATCAGCTGCCTTTCAAAATTTCTTGAAGACAAAAGGAATTCGGCATGAGCTTACTGTACCAAAAACTCCTGAGCAAAAACGGGTGTAGCTGAATGGATGAATAAAACACTGATGGAAACCGTGAGATCCATGTTAGCTGATGCAAAACTACCTGAAAGGTTCTGGGCGGAAGCACTGTCAACGGCTGTGTATCTGAGAAACAGAAGTCCAACAAAATCTGTCGAAGGGATGACTCCTTTTGAAGCGTGGACAGGAAAGAAACCAAAAGTTGATTATCTGCTGTGTTTGGATGCATAGCATATGCACACATACCCAAAGATGAAAGAAAAAAACTTGATTCCAAAGCAAAGAAATGCATCTTTCTAGGTTATGGAACTGAAACAAAAGGATATCGACTCCATGATCTGAAAAAAGCAAAAGTGTTCTACAGTCCAGATGTGATTTTCAATGAATCAGAACGTGCAGTTGAGGAGAGAGAGAAGAGATAAAGAAGGAGCTGCAAAACATTATGTGGAATTTGACTGTCAAGAACCTGACAAAGAAAGACTCAACAAATTCAACGGCATGTCAAAATTCTACCAGGAACAACTCAACTGAACAAGAGCTTCAAAACCAGAAAGAACAAGAAAACCACCAGATCGTTATGGAGAATGGGTAACAATTACCAGTACGTATATCATGGAACCCAAGGCTGCAAAAGATGCTTTATCCAGTCCAGACAAGGCTGAATGGAAAGAAGCAATGGAAAAAGTAATGGAATCACTATATGCAAATAATGTCTGGAAATTGGTAGAACTGCCAAAGGATCAAAAAACTGTAGGAAGTAAATGAGTGTTCAAGGTGAAAGCTGATGGAATCTTTGAAAGATACAAAGCTCATTTAGTCGCACAAGGTTTTTCTCAGAAATTTGGATCAGACTATGATGAGACATTCAGTCCAGTGGTGAGATTTGAATCAGTGAGAACAATAATTGCTCTGGCTGTCCAACACGGACTACAACTTCATCAGATGGATGTCAAAACAGCATTTCTAAATGGAGAGCTGAAAGAGGAAGTGTATATGAAACAACCTGAATGTTTTGTCGTTGAAGGAAAGGAACATCTGGTATGCAAACTAAATCGAAGCATTTATGGTCTGAAGCAATCACCAAGGTGCTGGAACATTGTTCTAGACAACCAGCTAAAGAAAATGGGATTTGTGCAAACACCAAGTGATCCTTGCATTTACACTACAGAAACAGATGAGATGTTCATCATTGCTGTGTATGTAGATGACATTCTTCTGGCTGGACACAGTAATAAGCGAATGATGGAAGTGAAAAAATTGCTCGCAAGACATTTTGAGCTTACAGACATGGGAGAGCTAACACAGTTCCTAGGAGTGAAAATTGTTCAAAAACCAAAACAGGAGAAATCTGGATGGGCCAGACAACATATACCCAAAGTGTGTTGAAAAAATTTGAAATGGAAAACTCAAAACCAGTGGCCACACCGGTTGACATCAACACAAAGCTTGTCAAACCTTTGGATGATGATGAAGGAATCGATCAAACACGGTTTCAGTCTGCTGTCGGAAGTTTGCTTTATTTGTCAACAAGGACAAGACCAGACATTGCTTATGCAGTAAATAATGTTGCAAAGTTTTGTGCAAAGCCTACAAAGCAACACTGGACTGCTGTCAAGCGCATCATGAGATACCTAAATGGCACACTGGATTTAGGTCTGCTGTACCACAAAGAAGAGTAAAAAGAGTGCGTTGGTTTTTCGGATGCTGATTGGGCTGGAGACCAAGATGATCGCAGATCTATGTCAGGATATATGTTTCAAATCAGCGGAGCATCAGTTAGCTGGAGAAGCAAAAAGCAGTCATGTGTAGCACTCTCTACTGCAGAAGCGGAGTACATGGCATTGGCAAGTGCAACTCAAGAAGCAGTCTGGATGCGAAAATTACTGACAGATCTACAGAACAAAACAGAAAAAAACAACTGTGATATTTGAGGATAACCAGTCTGCAATCTTCATGGCAAAGAATCCTCAATATCATGGACGTGCCAAACACATTGACATTAAATACCATTTCATTCGAGACCAAATTGCAAATGGAGTTATTAATCTGAAATACTGTAACACTGATGACATGGTTGCAGACATGTTCACAAAGGGGCTGAGTGGAGAACAGTTCAAGAAACTCAGACAGTTGGCTGGACTTAAACCAGTTAGTTAATCATTGCTGTATTGCGAGTGAGAAGGAGTGTTGGTTTAGAAAAGAAAAACACTCTTTACTAAAATGATTATTGTTGTTATCTTTGTGTTTCAGTGTAAATGAGCCAGTGGCTTTATTTAAGTTGCTGTTTGTAAAATGACTTCATAGGCTTTCGTTTTTTTTTTTTTTTTCTAGTCATATGTTTAAAAGACGAGCTGTAATTGGATAACTGAGATGTATGTTACAAGTTTCTAAAAAGTAAATGGCTAACATGTTTTAGCAAGAAGAAAGTCTCGTGTTTTTATTAAAATACAACACTACAGGCATTTGGTTAACAGTTTGATCACAGGAAGGAGCATATGGAGGTGGCCTTTCTTCTGTTGTTTCATTGTTTTTATTCTCTCTTTCTTGTTTTTCCAATTGTTTTAATTTAATTCCATATTGTTTTAACAGGGTTAATACCCCTATTTCTCGTTCTCTTTTTTCCTTTCTCTTTTTAGAGGTGTCAGTGGTCTTGTAATTTTTTATCAAAACCTCTATTTCTTTACACATTGCCACATCAAATGTTCCCCCTGCCGGCCGGCCACTTAGTAGCCAATTTCTTTGTTCTCTCTGCCCACTTCCTTAAGAGCTCCCTTATTGTTTCGTTACAGGCTGGATTTCTAGCTGCCAAGAACTCTACTGGAGTTTGACAAATTTGAAAGCCAGATTTATTAACTTGTTTAATATAATGAATTATTATTACTATTATTATATATATATATATATATATATATATATTATTTTTTTTTTTTTTCCTTCAGTGATTTACCTCTCTAATCCCAGCCCTTTAATTACTTGTTAATCTTCACCAGGCTCATCAGACGAGGATCACTAAAAGTATCCGACCCCTGATTTCCACCTGGATTTTTGATGGGCGGAGGACTTATCACTTTTTATAGAATTTGGTTAGACTTTCTCAAATATTTTAAAATAATACCAATGTGTTTTCTAGTTAATAATTAATCTTTCTCATTGCTCCATTCATTTGGATTACCATAATATTCATCAACTTTGAATATTTTACTCTGCTTTGGATGAGATTTTCATCGTTTTCTCTCCCTCTCCTGTATCTGACCTTCACTGCCAGCAGTCTTTACTCCCACACACATTCGCTCACACACATACACACACACAGTGGCTCGCACACACACTCACACGCGCACGCGCACGCGCACGCACAGACAGAGACAGTGGGCCCCCCTTTCTCTCTCTCTGTCTCTCACACACACACAGAACAAAAGAGAAAAACACCAACAGGTCTCATTCTCTTTCTGGGAATGAAAAATCTATCAGTTTTTATCTTTTTCTTTATCAATAATTCAGTTTCACAATTTGGATCACAACGTCGGCAACTTGGATGATGTCCAAATAGCCGACAAAGCCAATTTCTTGGTATATTTTTAGTTTTTTCAACTCTTATATAGTTCTTAATAAACTGTGAGATTACAAATTTTATTTAAATATTTAATTTAGATTCTTATTAGTGTCTATCTTTCTGGCTCCCTGGCCCAGACGTGGAATCGTTAGGTTGATTGGATTAGTGTCTATCTTCCTGGCTCCCTGGCCCAGACGTGGAATCGTTAGGTTGATTGGATTAGTGTCTATCTTCCTGGCTCCCTGGCCCAGACGTGGAATCGTTAGGTTGATTGGATTAGTGTCTATCTTCCTGGCTCCCTGGCCCAGACGTGGAATCGCTAGGTTGATTGGATTAGTGTCTATGCATTTGAAAAAATATTATGTTGAATTTGTCTCCACCTCCAAAAGTCCCTCCTCCAAAAATGCCTATAAAGATACCACGTAAAATTACTTAAGATTGAGATTTCGATGACTACAGCTACCAACAGCTTGTGTTCGCAATAAAGAATCCTGCTGACGATCCAATCCGAAGTCTCCTGGTCTTCTCTTCTGAGTTTTCTACACTTTAGAAGAACCAAGTTCACAACAGATGGTGCCGTGAGCCGGATAGAGTTCCAGCTTCCTCACCTGAAAACTTCAAGCTGAACAAAGATTCCCAGACTGAATTTTTCTCTCAACCAAGAGGTGTGGTGAGTGCTGTCTCTAATCCAAAAGAACCTAAGACCAGTACAAATTTGTATCCTCTGTGCCGTCAGAGAAGAGTTAACATACATCTGTAGGGTTTGTTTAACTAAGTTTATCCTCTAAAGTTTTTCTTTTAGAGATGAAAGTTATCCTCTGTTTCAGGCAGGGAAGATTTGGCATTACGTGCTAATAATTGGTTATCCTCTGTTTCAGGCAGGGAAGATTTGGCATTATGTGCTAATAATTGGTTATCCTCTGTTTCAGGCAGGGAAGATTTGGCATTACGTGCTAATAATTTGTTATCCTGTTTCAGGCAGGGAAGGTTAGCATTTCGTGCTAATAATTTTGGTTTATCCTCTGTTCTTGTAGGCAGGGAAGTTAAGTGTGAAGTGTTGGTAATTTGGAAAGTTAACAATAGTTATGCTTTTTTTTAACAAGTGTTTTTGATCAGAGAAGTTTTTTTTTTTTTTTTTTTTTTTAGTGTTTGTTTGTGTGGTACAGAAGAAACTTACAAAATGGTTAGAAGGAATGCTAGGCTGATTCCAACCACAGAAAAGAGTGGTCTTGCGATTCCTTTGTGGTCAGATAGTGAATTCAAAACGCTGTTAGGGGAACAAATGGACCTAATAGTCACTGAAAAAGTTAGACAAGAACTAACGCAGAAATATGAGATTCATCCAGACAAGACTTGGTCGGTAGATGAGTGTAAAAAGGTACTAGGAGCAAGTATTCGTAAGAACAATGTGAAAGGCATTATCTGTTGTCACAGAGAATTCAGTGTAACACTAGCTACACAACAGTCTCAGCGTAACTCAGAGCTAGAGAAACAGAACAATGAACTCCGTGCTAGAGTATCCACTTTGACTAAGAAATTGAACCTCAAGAAAGCGGCAGCAAAAACTGATGTGGAAGTTAGTCAGCCTGATAACATTTACCCTGAGTTACAAGCGTTTTTTGAAACAGATGTAGCTCTCCAATCAGTAACTGATGTGCCTGTAAATTCAGTCAATGTGTGTGGTGCTAGGAGAAGATCTCAGGGAATTGAGGAAACTGATAGTGTTCCTCTCAATTCTTATGTTGTGCAAATACAAACTGTTGCCAAAGCTTTATGTCCTAAAGATATAGAGAGACTATCTCAGAGTTTACCATCAGCACGCACACATTTTTCTGAATTTAGAAGAACATTGATCAGTAAAATGCGTCTTTATGACATGTCGTTGGCAGAAGTCACGCAGCTGATGTCACAAATCCTAACTGAATCTGAATTCAACAGTTTTGAATCTGCTGTTACTTCTGAACTGCGAAATGCCAGTAAGGGTGATTTAAGAGTATTTTGAAAATCCTAAAGAATATCTTAGGACCCAAAATAGATTGGTCTAAAATTACTACCTGTGTGCAAAGGAAAGAAGAAACTGTGAGTGAATATACTGAGAGATTTTGTCAGTCAGCTGTAATCTACAGTGGAATTGTTGATGACCCTGAAAGTGTGCTATTTGACAAGGGACCCCTGGTTCGTATCTGGTCAGATGGCCTTGTAGCCGAATACAGAAAAGCTTTACCATTCTTAGATCTAACTTGGTCTAACAGAACTCTCAGAAGTAACCTAGACAGGTTAGCTACATGGGAAAGAGATGCTGATGTCAAGGCAAAAGTAAGAGTAGCAGCAGCTACGTTTAACACAACGAAACAAGACAATAGATGGTCTAAAAGAGAAAGCAAATGCAAATACTGTGGAAAATTAGGACATTGGGAGAAAGAGTGTAGGAAGAAGTTGCAAGATAGTAAAAGAAATGCTATGCATAATTCTGCTCCTTCTCAGCCTGCACACAACCCTGAAGTCGTTCCGCCAGTGACCACTGAAACTGTGGTACAGCTAGTTCAGGCTCTTCTAAGAGCACAACAAGACCAGGAAAAAAACTAATTATTGGGGCTGTGAGTAGCTACCTTTCTCCTGTAATCCAACACAATGACCAAATAATTTTTGTGAAAGGTAGCATAAAAGAGAAAGAGATTGATTTTGTGCTTGATACAGGTGCAGAAATTACAGTAATTCCTACAAAATTGGCACAAGGTTTAAACATCCCATACAAGAAAACCAAACTTTGTTTAACTGGTGTAATAGGTGAAGATTCTGTTTTGTATGAAACTCCGCCCATAGAGGTACAATTTGGCCCAAAAACTCTGACTACAAAATTGCTATGCGCTCCATTAAATACAGGTGCAATTTTAGGCATGGATCTTCTGAGACAAATAAATCTAACTTTAGACATGTCCTCAGAATCTACTAGCATAAAAATTTCCTCAGCACAGATTTCTACCAATAATGCAACCCCTCCCGAGTATGCTTTCTTACAGAATCATCCAATTTGGGCTAAAGACAAGGATGATTGTGGGTTGTTGACATGTGTAGAACCAGTTAAATTGACAGGAACTCCACCTCCTGTCACCAAACAATATCCGATTAATAAGGAAGCTATACAGGGAATCAAACTTATTGTAGAAAATTTGCTGACGCAAGGAGTGCTAGTTAAAACCAACTGTCCATGTAATTCACCCATATGGCCCATCAAGAAATCTAATGGGACATGGAGACTTACAATAGACTACAGAGTAGCCAATAAAAATATTGATAAAATCACCCCCCTAGTGGCAGATCCATCTACAATTTGTAATGGCTTACCATTAGATTGTAAGATTTTTTCAGTAATTGATATGTCTAATGGATTCTTTTCTGTACCGTTGCACTCTGACAGCCAGCCATGGTTAGCTTTCACAGTTGACTATGAACAATACCAGTGGACACGATTGCCACAGGGATTTCAAAACTCCCCAACCATATATCATCAGGCTGTCAGACGTGATTTGTGTGACCCAGAATGTCCGGTAAAACAGTCCACTATGATCCAATATGTCGATGATATTTTGATTGCCTCAACAGATCATGAGGTACATCAAACTGAAATGGCATCATTGTTGGACTATTTGCATAAAAAAGGACACAAATGCAGCTTTCACAAAGCTCAAATCGCTAAAAAGCAAGTCACATTTCTGGGTCAAACAATTGGTGCAGGAAATAGATCCATTACACAGGATCGAGCGGCTTCAGTCAAAGCCATACCTCCGCCTACTACCATTAAAACACTTCGCTCATTTTTAGGAACAACAGGTTATTGTAGACCTTGGATTGAAGACTATGCCTCGATTGCTCAGCCTCTCTATGATTTGTTGAAAGGCCATGGTAAAGATTCTGATACTGTTTGTATGGAAGAACTTCATCTCAAAGCTTTTAATGATTTGAAGAAAGCACTATGTCAAGCACCAGCATTAGGAATTGCCCAATCTGATAGACCCTTTGTGCTTTATGTCCATGAACACTTAGGCTTTATGACTGCATGTCTAATGCAAGATCATGGGGGCAGCTTACGCCCAATTCATTACTATTCCGGTAAACTTGACATAGTCGCTCAAGGTATGGGCCCATGCCTCAGAGCAGTACAGGCAGTTCATCTAGCGCTTCAGGCTTCATCAGGAATGGTGTTAGGTCAGACTGTAAACGTAAAATGCCCTCACGCAGTGTCCGCACTAATGAATCAAGCAAAAGTCACTTCTGTCACATCCTCCCGTTGGGGAATTGGTTAGCAACTCTCACAGCCCCGAATATTGTTATTACAGCGTGCACCAGTCACGAACCCATCCTCATGTATGATGTCTGCAATGACTGAATTTGTGTTAGAGGATGAAGGCGAAATGAATCATGATTGTGTTACGCTTACATATGCAGCGACAAGTGAAAATAGCAGAAACTCCATAGAGAACGCAGAATTGGAGTTGTTTGTTGATGGTTCAGCTCAAGTTATTGAAGGTAACAGACGAGCAGGATATGCAGTAACTTCCACCACTGAAGTAGTTGCTTCAGGTCGTCTTCCAGATCATTTTTCAGCTCAAGCTGCAGAACTAGTAGCCTTAACTAGAGCATGCACGCTAGCTTCAGGATCGGTTGCAAATATCTACACAGATTCCAGGTATGCTTTGGGGTAATTCATGATTTTGGTGTCATTTGGCAAACCAGAAAATTTTTAACTTCTGCTGGATCCCCCATTAAGCATGCTGGATTAGTGAAAGATTTAATGTTTGCCATGAAACTCCCAAAGAAATTAGCGGTGATCAAAGTGAAAGCACATCTCACAACTAATACTACGGAAGCTAAAGGTAATGCTCTTGCTGATGTAGCGGCTAAACAGGCTTGTTTCTATGCAACTGTACAAGTGTGTTCAGGTAGTACAGCAGAAGACAATTCTACCGCCTGAATCAATCGTTGATCTGTATAAAGACGTTCCTCTATATGAAGCATGGACATGGTTAGAAAAGGAGCCACTGTGGATTCATCCGGCTGCTGGACCAAAGGGGAAAGTATGTTGCTCCCGAATCACTGTTGCCATATTTGGCTCAACAAATACACAGTTTGGGTCATAGTGGTCCAGCAACGATGAATCACAGGTTCTCAAATCAATGGTGGAATCCAAAATTCAGAAACGCAGCCACTGAAACAGTCAAGAGATGTGTTACATGTCAGAAAAAT